>JAZGTK010000674.1:30913-56912 GCA_036877625.1 Ambastaia sidthimunki
GATGTCACCCATCTGTTACCAGAATGGGAGGATGGTAACTTCTACTTGGCCAAATACTACGACAAAGTGATGCCTATGGTCACTGACAACAAACTGGAAAGACAGGGCAACCTCATCCGTTATATTGTCACTTATTTTGGAAAGTAAGAGGTTTTCAATTATTAGTGCCTAAAAGGCCTTTCATAAAGCACCTATAGCAGAAATCTGTGAAATATGCATACAGTAATACTCTGCTGTCCTCATAGAGCCCTACAGTTTGGTAATCAGTTCATCTATCAGGCCATGCCAAGAATGCTAACTTTGTGGCTGGACTTCGGTGCAAAAGTTTATGAGTTTGAAAAAGGTAAGCCACATAAATTAAATAAACACTCTCAAATCTTTTCCATCGTGTGAAATAAGAGCAGTATGAAAATGGAAAAACTTTTCTCCTTCTGTTTAGCGGGCAGGTCAGACCGGGTCCAGATGCGTACAGAACTCACAAAGATCAATTCTGTGATTAGCGAACACACCAGCAATCTCTCGCCCTACCAGTTCCTCACAGCCTTTTCACAGCTGATCTCCCGAATCTGCCACTCCAACAACGAGGTCTTTGCTGTGCTGATGGAGATTGTTGCCAAAGTTTTCTTGGCTTATCCACAACAGGCTATGTGGATGATGACTGCTGTATCAAAGGTGAGAGACTGCGTCATTCTTGCCCTACTGTTTCTAAATGAAAACTTCATCTTGGTTTATAATTATGCCATTGGTTGAGCCAGTGTAACTGTCTGGCTGGATCGGGATGCTGAGACAAATTGCAAAACTACCTACAAATTGTTCCCTTATGGTTTCTGTTCTTTCTGTGGAAATAATGTTTAATGTTTCTGTTTATAGTCCTCCTATCCTACTCGAATGAACAGATGTAAGGAGATATTAAAAAAGGCCATGAGTTTGAAAGAATCTTTTGGAAAATTTATCGGTGATGCCAACAGACTGAATGACAAGTTAGTGGAGCTCTGCAATAAACCGGTATGACAGATTGTGCCCCCTGATTTACACTCAATTATTAAGCTTAATGTAATTTTTTTTTTCATTTCTAAAATTTTAAACTTGTGGTTGTGTAGGTGGATGGAAACAGCAGCACCCTCAGCATGAGTATACATTTTAAAATGCTGAGGAAACTAGTGGAGGAGCCCACCTTCAGTCAGATCCTAATCCCTTTACAATCTGTCCTTATACCCACCCTGCCATCTACTGGAGGAGCAAACCCCAAACATGATGCCTTTCCAGGCCACTGGGTCTATCTGGCTGGCTTTGACGACACGGTCAGTCCACCACTCTGCCACAGCTTTTAAAACCATGATGCCTCGCTCTGATTTCATGATATCATTAAATGTTTTATTTTCTGAAGGTGGAGATCTTGGCGTCTCTGCAGAAGCCAAAAAAGATCTCCCTCAAGGGCTCAGATGGAAAGTTCTACACCATGATGTGTAAACCCAAAGATGATCTGAGGAAAGACTGCAGGCTAATGGAGTTCAACTGTCTCATTAATAAGGTACCATGCGCATGCATAGCACTCATAGATTTGTTCTGTTCACTAAATGCCCACAAATGTTCCTTGAACGTTTGGCTAATAAAGTGTGGCTATTTTGATTGTTAGTCTTTGAGGAAAGACGCTGAGTCTAGAAGGAGAGATCTGCGCATTCGGACTTATGCAGTCATTCCTCTGAATGAAGAGTGTGGTATTATAGAGTGGGTCAGCAACACAGCAGGCTTACGGCACATCCTCACAAAGCTCTATAAAGAGAAAGGTTTGTTTATTTTATAGCTTCTGGGTCTCTGCTAGACAATGCACAACATTTACAGATTCCACAATTGCAGTATGTGTGGTAAGTCATTTGCGGCAAAATATGCCTAACACAGTTATTTTGCATTTGCATCTTGCACTGATGATGAACTAGTTATACATGGGAAGTTTGTTTAATATTTGTGAAGTTTGTTTTTCAAATTGTAAAACTCATACTTTGCGTGTATTGTTAAACTTGCTATTGAAATTATTGCTATTACTCAGGTTGACTGTCAGTGTCTTCATTTAAATATTGTTTAGACATTGTAGCTCAGTGAGAGTGGGTGTTTGTTCTTTCACACACAGGAATCTATGTCAGTGGGACAGAGCTGAGGAAGCTCCTTTTGCCCAAAACGGCCTCTTTTCAAGAGAAGCTGAAGTTGCATAAAGATGTTCTATGTGCTAGACACCCACCAGTTTTTCATGAGTGGTTCCTGCGGACCTTTCCTGATCCCACATCTTGGTATATCATATATGGATGGTTGAAAGCAGTGCTTTAGGTTAATTTACAACCATGATGTTTTAAACATTTTACATCAAATAATAAATGTTAAACTTGTTGGTTTACAGGTACAACAGCAGGTCTGCTTACTGTCGCTCTATAGCAGTCATGTCTATGGTGGGCTATATTTTGGGACTGGGTGATCGCCACGGAGAGAATATTTTATTTGACTCCCTAACTGGCGAGTGTGTGCATGTGGATTTCAACTGCCTCTTCAACAAGGTGTGAAAGGATTTAACGGGTGTATGTTGTGTAGTGTTTTAATGTAGTTAATGTCCATATGCTTGTTAACCTTTTCATGTGCTGTGGTGATAAAGGGGGAGACTTTTGATGTTCCTGAGGTGGTCCCTTTCCGGCTCACTCAGAACATGGTTCATGCGATGGGGCCCATGGGCACGGAGGGCCTGTTCAGGCAGGCCTGTGAAGTCACACTCAGACTCACGAGGGACCAGAGTGAGCCGCTTATGAGGTGAACATCTCAGACATACAGTAGATGTACTTTCAGTTGTTCTTAATGCTTTAGTTGGTGTTTCTAAGATGTCTGTCTCCTTGACATAGTAACTGTAAAATCAGAGGGTGTCATTTGCGCTGGTTACTGTTACCAGTTAACAGGAACTAAGCAATAGCCCTGATGACCATCATACAACATCTACAAAGTTTGAAATTATTGGTAGCGGGTGAAAGCTTCACAGGTTGAAAAACTGACTTTTGTTAGCAAAAACCTTTTATGTTAGCAAACCCGAAGTCACATATTGCAAACGCTCATTGTTATCCATGGTGATTGAGTAACCAAGTGTGAATCTTTTTCGCTGATGTTGTGCACAAACATAGACTTTGTCTGGCAAGTCCTGAAGAGACAAATACAAAATTTGATCACAGGATAAAGTCACTCTGTCAGTTGCGTTGTTTATTACTGTTGATGTTTATTCACCCAAAATTGAATTTCTTTTAAATCAGAGTCTTTTTTCTTTTTTGTCATGTCATTTGTGTCCTGTGTTAACTTTTCAGGCTAGATTTAATTTACATAATTTATCGATTAACATTTAATATGCAGTATTTGTGTAATACTAATGTGTCAGTATATGTATAATGATTCATCTTTGTTTCTTCCTTTTATCAAGTGTTTTAAAAACATTCCTGCATGATCCTTTGGTAGAGTGGAGTAAACCTGTGAAAGGTTCCTCTAAGACACAAGTCAATGAATCTGGAGAGATCCTCAACGAGAAGGTACTTTGCCTCTTGGTTACTTCAGTCTTCAGCCTCATCTCTGACTTGTATATGTGCAGTGACCTCCATAATACTGGGACAGCTCTTTCTGCTGTGGAGTTAAGAAATCATTTATGATTAAAAGATGAATATGAAGCACAATTCTTTACTGACCTAATACCTATGGAGAGCACAGTATAATATATCCATCTAAGGGGGTTTGACTCATACATAAACCTTGCAACACTGTTAACTGCCAGTAGTCCCTTAAATACTTTAAGGTTCAGCTCTTAATGTGAAAATTAAAGAGCTATTCCTAAACGGGCTGTTAAGTAATGTAATAAGCAATATGATTAAGCCAAATAGAAATGAGCAGTAATTTGATCTCATTCTGTTAAAGGCCAAGACGCATGTTCTGGACATAGAGCAGCGCCTTCAGGGAGTGATTAAGAACAGGAATAAAGTGATGGGTTTGCCATTGTCCATTGAGGGCCACGTGCACTACCTCATTCAAGAAGCCACGGATGATAATCTCTTATGCCTGATGTACCTCGGATGGGGTCCTTATCTGTGATGAACATATTTGCACTTCAGAGTGTTGTGAGACCAAAACTGATTATAAGTGTTTTGTTTAGTTATGTACTTCACCGTCAGATGTTTTTGTTGACTTCTTGTTTATATTGTTATTCCACAGTATTCAATGCACCTCAAAAAAGGTCATTAAATTGTTTCAAAAATAATATTCTAATGTGGGTTTTTTATGCAATGTACAGGTAAGATTACCACTAAACCACAGGTTAAATTAGTATAAGCATGTATTTATTATTACATCTTACCATTAAACAGTCATTTAATTGGTTGTGTAAATTAAAATGTTATCTATTTGTGTTTTTGTTATGTATTTAAAGTGACTGACGAAATTATTTAACCACTTATTGGTATGAAATAGCTGTTGAAATAGCTTTTGTAGCTTTGGAGTTGTCCTTCAGTGTGTTTGCTGGATGATTTGTATATGGCAGGGAGATTTTATGTGAACTCTTATAAGGATATTTCAATTTTCACAAAGCATACATTTTCAAGCGCTCATTGTATCTAGGCGGATAAAGTGACTGGCTGGGTAAAGCTGTAGGTAATAACCGCTTCTCTGTCTTGTGATTGGCTGTTGTAATAATTTTACTCCCGCACTGACAGCCAGAGCGTCCCACCTTGTCACGCGCTTGTGGAATACCAGCTCCCGCCAAACGCATTCTGTCACAATTTGATTAAGGTATGTATGAAGATGAGCGTTAAAATATGTCTGTCGAATAATATATATTTAATGCGCTTTTATCTGGTTGAAGGTTTTTAGGCGTTTCCTAAATGTAATCGAACGACGGACTGCAAGCCTGTAAAGCTGAACACGTTACACCAGTTAATGTCAAATATTTGAAGGGGATTTGCATGTTTTCATATGGTTGCAGGGATTACATCACGTCTTTGAGAAATACTGTTATCACCCATAATGTATTTATTTCAATTGTGAGAGGCATGTAACGATTATTCTCATCAAAATGGATCGGTGACCTATTTAAAAAGGTAGACAGACTGCTTTTATCAGATTTTAGGTTTACATTTAAGCTAAAGAATGTTTGAGTTGTAATGAAGGTGGTGCCATAGTTAGTCCAAAATAGGGCGGAATGGAGGCAGTCTTAATATTTGTATCTTTTTGATGATAATTGTATCATCAAAACATTTACAGTAAGACGTAATAATGCTGGTGTTTTGATACAGGTAAATGTTACATTTGCCTCATTTACCTTAAATAGGAACACACAAAATTTTCAGCATTTCTTTACCGCATATCAATATTATTGTGAATTTTTCAGCTGTCTGAAATGATATAAAGTGAAAGTCTAAGAGACTACTTCCATTATTTAAAATTATTCATTTGTACTATAATACAGTATATTAATTAGCTGATAAGTCACAAGCAGTTCTTGTTCCTATAATGAACTGTGTATAATGTACTTATTCTCGTTACTGGTTTTAGAGGTTAAAAAGTCATTCTTTTATTACTTAGCAATTTTAAATCCTGTTTAGTCGCTAACAGTATAAACATCTGTTATTCATGTCAACCTTTAACCAACAACCAAATTTGTGTATTGTTTTATATTTAGCTACAGTTATGTGTTTGAAACTATGGAGCGGTCAAAGAGTGAAGATTCTTCAAAGGATAGGAAGAGTTCAGCCCACAGCAAATGCATTGAGGGACAAGCATCTCGCAACAGCTCGAATAATGGATTTTTGACTACGTATAATACCATTGAGAACCCATGCTCACTGCTTGTGCCTGACACTCTTGACCTACTCTCTCCAAGACTTAGTGACACTCTCTCAGAGGGCAACGGGCAGCTCCCCAGCTCTGTTAAAAGAAGCAAAACCCATGACTGTGTGAAAAGAATGGGTTTGCAGCAAGCTGAGAGCTCTGAATGTAAAGATGAGACTAACTGGCGCCATCGTCATAAACTTGTGACCAGCGTTAGCTTTTCAGGATTTGACGCGCCTCTACAGTTGCTTTGTGAGAATCGGGTTACATCTGGCAGCAGTCACGAAATCATTGATTACCGTAATTTAACGCCTCAAGTGCCCTTTGTGCCCTGCATAGCAAAATCCATTCCTAAAAAGAGGACCTCCCTAAGGAAGCCACGGAAGGCCATTAAAGACTTATTCGTGCCCAAAAGACACAAGCATGAGAAAACGGTGTCACCAGGTACACCGTGTCATGTTGCACGTAATAATGTTCCAACGCTGAAAAAGACAAAAAAGTCTTTAAGGCACAAAGAACGTGCGAGAAGCAGGTATAATGAACTCAGTGAGACTCCTTCAGATTCTTCAGGAGAATATTGCTCTAATGTTTGCGAGGATGTTGCATCACTTAAAAGCTTTGGATCTCAGGCTGGTTGTGGGGAGATATATGCAGATGAAGAATTTATTGTATCGCCTGATGGGGTCCTCAACCCTGTTCATGACAAAGAAGCCAGTGAAGCCCGGAAAAAAAGTGCTACTGCTGCAGGCTTCCAGGGAGGTAATGAATGTCTGGCCTCTCCTGCACCCACTGAGGTCTTGGACATGTTTGGAATGTGGGAAATGCTAAACAGAACTTTACTATTTGAGCAACGTTCAAGAGAAAATACTACAGACACCACAACACCTAGTACAAAATCTCCTTCCACAGCCAAATCTGAAAATGTAACAGCAAATACACCCATAACTATAGAATCACAGATCAGGGAACTTGATACTGATGTGGTATCACCAAAAAGTGACAACCAAGAAAACACTAGTGATGAGGGCTACTGTGATTATGTTTCTCCTGGTTTTGAGGACCACAGCAAAAATTCTCTCACTCCAGTGCATTTCAACAAGTTCCCTAGGGACACTTACAGTGGAGATGCTCTTTATGAGCTATTTTGTGACCCTGATGAGGCAGAGATAAATTCAATTTTTGACAATGAGATGGATCTAACAGACAGCATTGTTGGCCAAACCAGCGACCTTCCATTATCCATGTACAGCTTCCATGTTGGAGCCGAGGATAATCTAGCCCCCCCTTTGGCTAGGGACTATATTGGCCAAGAGCTTCTACAGAGTAAATGGATGGGGAAAGATTGTTTACTCAAGCTTTGTGACACAGAAATCTCTCTGGCTATGGGTATAGTTAATTGGCTGAAACATAAGACAGACAAAAGTAACCCAACAGAACTGAAGTCCTCACACACTAGCAGTGATGAAACAGGTTTATGCCTTAAATACAAAACCCAATCATCAGGAGTTAGAAAACCACCAAGAGGAGCACCTTCAACAACTGTTAATGGTGAGGGAGAGCTGCTCAATTTTAAAGAGATGGTTTCAAGCCAGCAAAGTGTTCCCATAATGAATTTGCCCTCACAAAATGATGTTAATATGGTGATGTCAACCTTGGTCTCCCCAGAGAGCCTACCCAAAACTCCAACGAGTGGTGTGTGTTTCAGGATATGCAATATTGACTCTCCTATGACCCCAAGTGGAGATTTGCAGTCCCCAGTATTAAGCTCCCCCAGCTTTGGAAGAAGGTCTTTGTTTGTGTTGGCTATAAATAAGGAATCTCTTTGTGAATCTTGCAAGAGTTCCCTGAAAAATGGAGCTAAAAATCTGTTCTTGTGCCACACTTGTTTCTCCCACATTGAGCACATCAAGACTTCAGACCTTTGGGACCCTGCAAGCCTTTCTCACTCCAAGACACTATCTCCACAGCTAATAACCAGAGACCTCCTGTCCCCAGCCAGCACCTGTGGAATAGAAAGTGACATTAGCATCGCTTCCATTGTTGAGCAGTGTGCAAATCAGTTGTCTTCTATGCAGATTAACATTACTCAAAAGCATTTAAGCTGTGATAAAAGAGGTTTCCTTGAATCTGAGCATGGTGTTAAAAAAAATATGGAAAACTCTCCAAAATACCTGAAGTCAAAGCATAAGAAAAGGCCAGTGGCAACTAAAGAGAAAAATTTGCATTCCAGACATGGCTTAACCCGGCCAAGTCTCTCTGAGGATGTTTGTAAACCTTCAGTTCTGGAGTCAGAAGGACTTGGCTTTGTCACTAGTAATGGTACTGATGACTTGGTGTTGGAAACTTACAAGAGTCAATGCTGCATTGAATCTAGTGATACAGTCACATCTCAAACTACTAGGCCTACTTCACTTCCTCTCATGGCCTCTACTTCCTCAGAATTTTCTTGTATAGAGGACTACCATTTGAAAAGAACGGGAGATGGAAACCTGGCCAAAACAAAACATAGATTACCACGTCACAAAAAGTCAGCTGTGAATAGTGATGGACAATATGGTGTTGTCCTTTCAAGGGAGAGGAAGGTACAACGCAAATGCAGAATGAAAAAGTGAAGTCCATGTCAAACAGTCCTTAGAAATATCTCTTGGTTTAAAAGGTTTTAACTTCAAACTGTTCAAACAGACCAGTAATTGATCAGCAAACATGAACTGATATCTCTTAATCATCTTGTAGGTGTTATTGTATTTCATACATTTTTTGGGGGTTGGGGGGTGTCTTAGATAAAAATCAAGGGGAACCTCTGCCTAAAGAGGGACTAATTATGGGAGAATGGTTTGGTTGAATTTAAAAATGTGTACAAATTAATTGTCTTAAGTACTCAAGTTTGGTGTTTGCATATTTGTTTGCAATATTTATGTTAATTGTAAGATAATGACAGTCTTTCTCTGAATGTAAAATTTACCTTTTTGCATGTTACCCAATTATTTCGTGGCCTACTGTACTTTGCAGGGGATTTTATTGCAAAAGTAGAACTGAGAAAAAAATTCTCATAAGTCATTAATAATGACTGCAGGGTGCTTGAGAAATACCAGTGCAGCTGATGATGCCACTTAGTCATTCATCCTGCTGTAAAAATGTAACATGCTTTGCAGGTATTCTCAGCATTTTCTCCTTCACTCATAGATGATGACAGGAAATGAACCAATTATAATGCTGTGACAGATATTCTTAGTCAGTAGCAGAGTATTATGTGGTCTAACATAGGAAAATAATTTGTAGTTTGATATATATTAGAATAAACAATAAGAGAAATACTGTTTAATATATTTTAACACCAGAACACTAAATGTGTCCACTGTCTTAATATAGCCACTCTTTCAGAAGCATGTTTAAAGTTGAATTTCCTCTGTGCTGCAGTCAGTGAGCCCGTTTTGCATTCCCAGGCAATATAGTGCAGTTACATCCTACTGCAGACCAGGGTCTTTAAAGCCTCTGTCTTAATTACAGCATAAGGGTGAAAGTGGCTGCTGGATTGTGCTTGTGTCAGGGGAAGTGATTGCATCTCAGCATTTCAGTAGGCTTCAAGGCTTTCTGTGAGTTACGCTGTTGTAGCTGCATCAGCAGAGGCACTCGAAGGCTCAGATCTTTGAGCTGTTTGGTGTGTGTGTGTGTGTGCCACTGAACATTGATGGGACAAATATGTAATTTGGATTTCAGGGGAAGGGAGGAGGTCAGCAGTTTCAGTAATTTTGTCTATTATTAGCGTTTCATGCACATGATTACACAAGGAACAAAAAGATCGGCATAACCTGTGTTAAATTAGTACACATTCTACATCTACTGATAAACATTTATAATTTTTTTTTTTGTTCCTTTGTAAACAAACATGTAGCTTTAGAATTGTGGTCCTTCAGGAGAGATGGTTTCATCTTTTGAGACAGAGTTTCTTTCCTAGGGCTTTAAGGTCAGATATCGTCTATATATATTTGTGTGTTATGTATTTCAGCCTGGTATGTTGAAACCATAGCAACAGCACATAGAAGGAAAAACACTCAGTATTTGCTCAGTAATTGTCTACCAGTGTGAGAATGCAAATGATTCTTTAATATTGCTTTTATAATCCTTGTATGCAGGGGTTTCGTTTTTGTATACTTTATTTTTTTATTGTTCAGATGTTTTTGGTTATTATGATTTAAGTATTAACAGTCCACACTCAAGGGCAATGTAATTGATGTATCATCCCTTGGTTCTAAACCCAAGGTACATTCTGATGTAGCTTTTACCAGATAATGTATTCTCCTGAGAAATGAAAATGGGAAATTGCAAAGAAACAATCAACATCTTGAAGTTAAAAACATGAATAACTCTTGCCAATAGACAGGCCTTTGTTCTGAACTCAATGCATTTTGAAAGGGTGAATTTATTCCCATATCTATTTTTAGACCATTTTTGTGTGCAATAAAAAGGGAGGGTAAAAGGTAAAAAAAAAATCTTAGAGCTTGTTTTTCCTGTGGGAAATGCATTTGCCTGCGACCAAAGATAACCATGTTTGAATATTGCTTGGGTAGTTTTGGGAAGTAATGTCATGGACAGGGGGGTGGATGGGACATGAGCAGTGAATGGTCTTTTGACAGTTTTATTTCCTGTTTTACTCTCAGTGGATCTTCTCACAGCAGACAGCTGTTTAGTTGCACATCTGGAAAGCGTGAAAGCATATATTCACTCCAAACCACTGGCGACTTCCAATTCTGTAGGGGACACAGTTTGGCCACATATGCATTGAATAATATTTTTTAAGTGATATAGGTCATCTTGTTTTTGTTGTAATTACTTGCATCAAACGGACAGGCTTGTAGATAGTGTTGTTTTTGCATGGTAATAACACCTTTTGGCCACTATATGGCAGCATTGACATTTTACATATTACGTGTGGTTACCAAGAACCTAATGTGCGCTGTCACATAATGAACAGCATTATTCCTTATTACTGATTAGTGATCTGCCTCTCTTTCTTTGTACATTTTCTTTCATAAAAGCAGCACATTTTTGTGTTTGTTTGTGAATTGTCTCATCAACTGCTCCCCAGCAGTTTTGGCTTGTGGTCAGAGTGAGAGGAGTTCAGGTCTATAATCCATCAGTGTGCTCCCGGGAGTGTTCTCAGCAACTCAGGAGCTGCCACAGAGCAGATGCATGGAGCTGGCTGACGTTAGCTTATTGAAAGAGGTGACGCTGAACAGGACTCTGTTCTCTTTCCTGGCTTAGGGAATAAGCCTCATGCTGTTGGTTTGGTTGCATGACTCTACTGACAATTTAGTCCAATGACATTGGACACAATGGGGGATTGTGTCAATATTGAGGGGCGGATTTAGCTTTGCATGTAGACAGCACTGCTGGCCCTGACAGCTTGAGTTGGTATGCTTGCTTGAGGAAAACAAATGTTTATCTTAATAGAGTATATGTGATACAGTAATGTATCTGGTGCAGCTGCTCCAAATAGTTGGTAATGACAATTTATCACAATAAGATAAACACATGATTGTGAAAATGCAAGCTTGTGATTCATTACAGTACAGAATCACAGCATGTAAGTGTGAACCTCAAGAAAACTGTCAAAAAAATGCTGGGCTGGATATTTCTTTTAAAAGATTTAAACATAAAAATAGCTTGTTTACTTGCTTTAAACTATCAGGAAATTGTTTTCTAATTTCTCCTGTATAGTTTCTGATTTTGTGGATCCTGGCTGGCTGAAAGTTTTTATTCTAACTCAGTAACTCAGCCCTCAGGGCAGCTGACCTTTCTACCAGTTGTCGAGGTGTCTATCTTTCATCCTCAAGAATACTGACAGGTTTGCTCATTTTACTGTCAACTCAGCAAAACTGTTAGCCAGGAACAACAACAGGTCTGTCGATCTGTTTTTTTGAGACGGTGACATTTGTCTGAAACCTGTCCTATCAGTGATTTTTTTTTTCTTCTCCACAGCGTTTTTTGCAATCCTTGCTATTTCTTACAAGTATATTGGTAGTGTTTTCTAACCAAGGATCAATGACAGTACATGCTAGTCATGCAATAACTGCAAAAACACGTAATAGTCCAAGAGCTACTCATTGTCTCAAGCTGTTCTTTTTGTCTTATTATAGAAAAGTTTATAAGATAAGATAAGATATTCCTTTATTTGTCCCACAGTGGGGAAATTGCATATAAAACAACTATTTGATGTAAATTGTGAAAAGTATTTTTTAGGTTGTTTTTGTATATTGAAACAAACTGACAAGCTATTTGAAAAGCTTTTCGCTAGATTTTAAAAGAGACAGCTGGACATGTAGCAATGAAATCAACTTTGCAGTTGCATTTGTCCAGCTATTAGAGTTCAAAACAGAGAAGGATAATGTGTATCAGTGAATAAATGAGGAAAAGTTGTCCCTTCAAAGAACGCCTCTTATCTGGCTGATGTGACCAGAATTGATGAGCACCACCAAAAAAAGGGTCTATTCATACATATAGCAGGCCTCCTCACAAAGCAAGCAGGTGGCACTTTTACTTGCCGTCTTTGTCTGCTTTGGAATGTAACTCTGCCAGTTCTGGCCTTTTTTAATCCGGTAAATACTCAATGACTTTAAATGGATTTGTCAACAGCCAAACTAAGGTAGATACAGTACATATATAGTTAAATTCTCTTATGACTAATTAATGCCTACATCTGTGTTATCTGCTTAACTATAGATATATAATATATAATTTATAGCATTACATTATAGCATTAGCTGTAATGTATATGAACAAATCAAGCCAAAATCCTTTACTTTAAGGGGCATTTTTTGAAGGGTTAGATACCAAAAGGAAATTGTGTCTGTAGAAGTGGCCTGTGTGCTAATAAATATTTATCTTAATAAAAGCAACTAAAATTGTAGCTTTGAAGAATCCCTTTGTGCTACAACATGAGCAGCTATTAGTACAGTATTATATTTAAGTTAGCAGTATTATATTTAAGTTAGCATCAGCTATAGCTATTGGAACATTTAGTATAATGATGATGTCACTATGTTGTCAATGATATAGGCATTGATTTTTTTTTAGGCATTGCTGTGTTTCCGTTTGACTCCAGTTTGGCAATATTTTATTGTAAATTCCAAATTTTAAGAAGCTTTTCAGATAGCTAACTATTCCTCATTTTTTGTTAAGCCTATACCTAAATTTGGGGATTGTATATGTCTGTATCTGTATTTTTGTACAAATGTAATAGTACTCAGGATGAACAGTGTCAAAACCCAAGAAGTAGATAGCTGATATGGTATATAGCATGTAAAACCCTTAGAATAACTAAATAAGAATAATTGAGTATATTGAAAAACGAATTTGTTGCATGATTTTGTAGGTTATGTAACAATGTTTATTAGAAAGTGCAGATTTTGTTGGAATGCAGTTTTAAGATGGTTATTTTGTCACCTCTTAGTGCCATTATAGTCTTAGGACAGGGCAGCTGACAATTCACCATAATCATGTGCAATATTTCTATTTATGTGCTCGCCTTTGTCACCGAGTGTGAATAAAACCTATTTAAGAACATGTATATTTATAGTATGACTGTTTTTTTCATGAGTCATTACTCTGATAGTGTCAGAGCATTTGAAGGACCGGCATTTTGCTCTAAATTGTAGATGTGTTGTTTAGACTTGCGCCGAACCTCTTAACAAAAAGTTGCAATGACATTTTACGGAATAAACGTGCGTTTAAAGCGCCAATTACGTCATATAGCGCTAATACCGTCTACTGTACACTGAAGCCATCGACCCTGCAAACCAGCATGAGTTCATTGATTTCAGTGCAAGCGTTGTTGTCCGTCGCATCAGAGCGTTTGATTGGTCGGTGAGGTGCGGACGTCAGGATTTCATCCTAAAGACTCGTCGCGTTCTTGCGGAGTAGACAGCTGCGTATAGAGTGCGCTTTGGTTTGTCGCGTCACTTATTTACGGTATAATGTAGATGGGATGGTTGAATCTTTCAAGACTGATTCTACCTGCTCTCCTCCTAACTAACAACATGGGTTGGCGGAATTTATTTTACCACTCCAGATAGACGCTTTACACTGTTTTTATTAACTTTAAGTAAATAAAGTGCGGAAAAATGTAAATTACTGACCGTTGTAAAATAAACATTTCAGTATTAGCCTCGGTTAAGTGCTCACAAATGTCTTGTACGCGTTGCCTTTGGCAGGATTCAGATGCACTCAGCTGCACTGTCCAACGAGGATTTGACTAAAAATATCGCCGTTTAACAACTGCATGTTGGTCCAGGCAATTTTATCAGTGCCGAAGATATTTTCTATAACATTGGAGGACTTCACAACCAACATGACAAAAACTGATAAAGTTAAAGCGAACGTTTCCTACTTTAAAGGACTTTTATAACTAGTTCAATTCTGCAGCATGGACAAGGGAGACGCCGAAAACGCTGCGGGGACACCAAGCTGTGAACTGGAGCTTCGTGGAGATGCAGGGCTGGATGAAGTTCAGATGCATCTCGCCTGCTTACCGGAGCGATACATGAGGGCGAAGTTTTCACTCTCTGCGTACATTTTTTGTTTGGCAGTAGTTAAGTTGTGCCAGGTAAGATATCTTGTGTTACTAGTTAAAGATGAAGTAAATCGGTTTCACACGGTTGCAGTACAGTCACAAAGCAGGTTACTTGACCCTCATTTCGATATACAGTCTTAAAGATAAAAGTCTTTAAATAAAGTTTGTAACAAAATTCGTAACATTAGTATTATCAATTCAATCTGAAGTTGCGATGTTGATGTTTTGTAACTGTATGCTAAGTATAGTCTTGTACATAACAAATAACAGCTCTTTCACCTGCTCCAACACACCGTCTGTTAAGCACATAACTATTTTGGCTTTCCTCTCAAATTCACGCATTGTTTTTTATATATGGCGTTTAACTAGACCCAAAACTCGCGCACAGAACAGTATCCGCGCGCGGAAAATGCAGTCGTGCGCACGGGAATTCTCGCTCGTTTCTCTCGCGCTTGCTCGATTCTCTCTGCGATCCCAGTTAAAGGGGTAACATTAATGCTATGTTCAAAGGTCATTGTTTTGTGTATTGGGTGTAATAGAATGTGTTAATATGGTATAGTTTGGAAAAACAAAATGTACATTATTGCAGCTCCTCTATGCCCCGCCCTTCTAAACATGTGGATCTCTACAAAGCCCATCCTTCCGAAAAGCGCAGCGTACTCTGATTGGCCAGCTGCCACAGTGCGTTGTGATTTACCGAATATTTCAGACGGGTGGCGGAAATGTTCCCCCCTTACCGTAATTGCAAATCCCAGCTTCCAAAGCTATTATAAAGACAGTTAATAATGTTATCAGTATTTTCCGTATCCAAATCTAGAAAATGCAGCTGAGCAAGCCGATTGATTGAAACAAACTTTGCAATCCCCAGTGAAACAGAACACGTAGTCCATCTATGCTTGTAATCTTTCTGCCTCCAGTTATAAGTGGAGAGCAGAGAATACTGTCTGTAAACATAAATCCATCTGCACCTTTGATTGTAAGAATGACAAACAGTGTGTGATACTCTACACTGCCCAAAGCTTCGCAACAGTTAGGTAAGTCTGTTGTTTGCTCCTTCCTGTAGAAAATCATTAGTCTTATTTTTGGACCTCTGCGCTCATTATAAGCAAAAACCCAACAGCGATAACTGAAGACATGCTTACATTTGGGTGGCATTATTCAAATATTTCCACAGTGTGACATACAAATGTGGGGGAGGAGTCAAACAATTGTTTTGAGCCCTTTAACTTAATGACGATGGATTACAATCCAAGCAAAAACACATAAAAAATATAAAAAGACTACAAGCAGACCCAATAGATATTTTAATACAAGAATACTTTTTTCTTTTTATGACACATCTAATTACTGTTTGGTCAATTAACCAAACAGTAGGCCAATTAACATTTTCTTTTCAGTTAGATTAGACTTATTATTTGTAATGTCTCTCTATTTATCGTCAAATAGACTGAAACAGGAACAATACACTTAAAGCTTTGGAACTGTTTCAACAATGGAGTGTTTTTTCAGGGTACTAAAATGACTGTAATGACTGGCTATATCCACGTGGTACCCCCCCTAACAGCCTTTGAACTGCTGCCATTTAAAGCTTTTATAAATATGGCAGCTGTAAATCACAGGAGTCTTTCAATGTTTGTGACCTATAGGAGTCTATCTTGGGTTTAGAATCTTTTATTTCACACAAGGCAGCCTAGAATTTGGCCAAACAACAACATAAACAAATAGTTTATTGGATTGCTTAGGTAATAAAATAATGCAGTTTTGTAATACTATTATTATTATTTTTATTATTTCCCTTAGATATTCCAAGATCTTTTGTGGTTTTCTCATGTATCTCTCAGATTACTGCGCATCTATATCCATTACCTTTGACATGACTACAGCTAGTGGACTAAAGCCAGCTGCTGTAGGTCAGAGGTCAAACCATAGAGTTACAACACAACCTTGAGCAGTTTTTAATTGTTTTAAATTGTTTAAAAATGGCCCAGACTCTGAAGCCCAGCAGGACTTTTTTTACATGGTAGAGAACCATATGTATGGCTGGTAGATCAAACAGAGGCATGTATTTGTTAAGGCGTTTATGACTGAACAGAAATTGCTTAAGAAACACCAGCTTTTAACAAGCACCATGTATTAGCTCTCTTCTTTCATTTTTATTTGTTAACATTACCTTAAGTGCAGGAGAATATATTCCTGATTTTTATTTTATGAGACTGTCTTACTTCCTAAGAAGTCTTAATAGGTGTGGACTGTTTTACCTCACCCTAATTCAACACCAACATACTTTATTATTGTTCTGTTCGTTCTTTAGATTATGCCATACTAGTTCACTGTGGTTTTCATTAATGTCAACAATTTGCCATAAGGCTAATGTCTGCCTTGCTTTTTTAATGTTGGTACTTTAATTTAGGACACACCTTAAAACAGTCTTGTATATGTTTTCCTTTTTGTCTGTCTCTAGAGATTAAGACCATCCCCAGTTCTACTCGAGGTAAGTTTAGTTTTTCCTTTTAGTTAAAACCTGAAAGTCCAAACTGTACAACTTCTGCATTATAAGCAAAAGTCTCCAGCCAAATAACTAACACCCAAAATTCACACTGTAGGAAAACCATAAGACCCAAACTATTGCCATAATGATCATTTAGTTCATTTCATTTAGTTCATTTAATCAACAGAGCTACATTGACGTAGTTTGAACTCTTATCATCTTATATATATCATCTTTTAATGTATTTTGTATTTGTTTTATCTTATAAGATAAATAAGTAAGTAAGTAAATTGTAAGTAAATTGTTTTTCCATGCACCTGAAAAAATATTTTTTTGAACAGCTATGCAGGTAGCTTGGTAGAAAGCCAGTAAAGTAGATGTGTTTTTTAAGTGTCTATGGTAAAATGACGCTGTTAGATCTTTTATTCTCCATTTAATGTCATCAGAAATTCATTTCAATTTAATGCTACAAAGCATCTTTCAGTAAGTTTGATTTAATCATTATTGAGGTGCAAACATCCACGCTCCATGAGCACATACTGTACTTCTGCTGATGTCAGCTGCCAACAGCTTATCTGGCTTCCTCCCTTTCACGGTTGTGCCTTAACTTGTTGGATGTTGCTAAGCAGTTGTGCAATACATTGAGATCTGAGCAACTCCTGCAGCTCAGAGTCTGCAGATGCACTCCCATGACAGCACAGATTGAAGATTTTCAGTGAGTGGGATTGATCAGATCAGGGATAAACAGGCCAGTGAATGCAGCTGGATTTATTCTGTGGAATTTTCTGCAGGGCTTTTTATTAAATAATTATTTCTAATAACTCTCTATACAAAGTAGTTGTTGTTTCTGGTCTCGTGACTTGCTTATTTTTGACTTGACATTTTTGGTAAAACATTGTTGCATAATATTGTTCATTTAACAGGAACTGTATTTTATGCTCAAATTTGACCATGAAATCTTTCTTGACTTTGCAGCAGAGTTACGATTATGCTTAATGGCTCTTTTGAGTGGCATGCTTTATTTAACCTTATTGATTGATGGCTTCTATTGTGCCACTCTCCTATACAGGGTTGTGTTATGCAGAGCACTTTATATGGTTTATTGGTACAATTTTAGTAAATTCTCTACGGAACTACTGTATTTTCTTACAAATATCCTGGTCTTTCTTTGGCTTCTTTCACAGGTCTTGTGTGCACAAAGAGTTTTGAGGGGTTTTATGTAGGTTTCACTTCTTATTAATTGAGCCAAGAGTGGGACATCCACCCGTACCATTTTCCTAAATTTCTTTGGAATACTTTGGTGTAGTTTTCCTCCAAAAGATGAAGGTTGAGGCTCATTATAAGGCAGTTGTTTTGTTGACTTAGAAATAAGAACTTCTTGGGAATTAAATCTGTAATAAGTGACAAATCTAAAATAAGTGACAAAAAAATCTGTAATCAATAAAATAAGTGAATAAGTGGCAATGAATTTTAGTTTTTAAATTATATATAATATAGATATATAATCCTCATTTTAATGTACTAATTAAAGATATTATATAATATTATTATATAATGCACTGTGTTGGATTGGCCACCTGTCTAGGGTGTTTCCCCTGCCTTGGCCGACATAGCTGGGATAGGCTGCAGTCTTCCCCATGACCCCACATACAGGAAAAAGTGGATGATGGATTATTATGTAATATATTATTATACAATATTATTATATAAATAAAATGTATTACATTAATACAACTAATTCAATAAGCAATGAAACTTTAAAGATAAAAGATTAAATTAAAGATAAAAAGAAGGCAATCTAGAATCTAAAGGAAATTTGTAGAAGATGGAAAACTGGTAGAACTTTATAGTTTCCATCCGCTTAGCTCTAATCTTTCTCTTTATCTTAGGCTGTATCTTTTTACTATTATAAACCCAGCAGTGTCACACAAATCTTCTGCTGGGTGTGAGGCCTGTGAGTATTAAGAGTGTCTCTCACAGATCAGAACAATATTTTGAATAGTTCTGAATATATAAAAACCTAAATATGCATTCTGTCTATACAGTTTGCAATGTCTGACTGACAGCACTGTGTTTATATATAGTTTATGTATTACAAAGTATTTAAATGCTTCACATAGCATACCGTTGTATTCTTCAAGGCCTCGAGACATATTCTGGGATTTTTGGTCACATGCTGCACTAAAGTATGCTTTGAAGGGCTGTGCCTTACAGGCAGTGCAAGCTCAAAGCATAAGTTATAATGCCAAATACACCGCTAACGTTACAAAAACTACATCATAGTTACATACTCCCCCATTAGCTCTATTAATGGGGGAGTTCCTTATCTTGTTCCTTATCTTCTACAGTAAATACCTGATATTACCCTGTTCCAACTGCTGCTTGTAGACCAGGAATAACCTGTCACATCTTTCCTGACCCAGCACTGAACCCCAGAGCCGGCTTTAGACTGCTGCTTTGGCTGTGGTGAGCTTTCCTGTGGGGAGCGGATGATAGTTGTGGGTTGCCAGGGTAAACTTTATCCTGGGTAGGTTTTTGGGGTTTTTTGCAGTAGGCAAGCTCCATAATTACTCTCTTTGGACCTCTTTAGACAATGGTCTAGCACAGGGGTTAAACAGTACTATACTCTTTAAAAATGTCTGGAAGCCACCTCTCACATGAAAACAAAACAGCTCAACGAGAAGAAAGGCGCTACAAAGAGTTGGCAGTTGTTGTATTGTTTTTGTGGTACTCACATTTTTTTTGTTTCTGACTGAAGATTAGCTGTAATAACAGTATGTTTTGTCTGTACGTTTGAAGTTCAGAATAGTGTAACATTTTACGTGGTCTGTTAATCAGTCAGGCGTCAGAATAGTTCCTCATTATCATGTACCACCCTGCCAGCATTGTGACCTCTTTCAGCCTCAGATTGACAGCTTCCCTCTGTGCTCATTCCCCCTTATCCCGCCCACTGCAGAATAACTGATTTTGATCACCCGCAGTAATAAAAGTCACATGTCTGCTTTGAACAATGGCCTTTCATTTGGTGGCTGCATTCATTATGACCATAATGTATGGTGGTAAAAGAGTAGCAAAACTTGCTTATTTGTTGCTTGTTTGTTTGAATTTGAGAATTTTACAATAAATATTCATACTTGCTAAAACTTTCTATGCTAAAATTCTCACAGCCCCAATGTGAAACCCTGTAAAATAAAACTTTTGCGATTCACACACATAAAAAATAATTTCACACGTGTGTTCTGAATTTGAAGTTGCAGACAAATAATCACCAATATGTAAAACCCCATTCACAGGAATAAAATGACAGACATTAGCGTGTCACCCACCGACCAATTAAATGATGTCATTGCTCCTTCTTCACCTCTCCCTGGCTTCTCAGTTTACAAGTTTGCAACAGGTGTATCATGAGTAGTAGCAAAGACATGAAGATTTGAAACTGCAGTGACAGATTTGAGAGGCTGTAGGTGGCTATTTGTACTGCATCTGTGAATTTAAGAATACATGTAAATATGTGCTACATGTTTGTCTGTCATTTTATTCCTGTGAATGGGGTTTTACATATTTGAGACTTTGTCTACAACTTTAAACTCAGAAAACAGAGGTGAGATTATAGTCCACAAGTGCAAATCGCAACACTTAACTTAAGAATTTTATTTTACATGTTTTCACATTGGGGCTGTGAGTGTTATTTTTAGCGTACAAATATTTACTGTCTTCTTGACAGACATAAGTCTTCAAGTAGAAGAAGATTAAGATTAAGTCTTCAAGTATAGTTGAGAATACAGGCTTAAACTTTTACGCCTATAGTCGTTTTAGTATTTAGCTCTAACATTCATGCTGAATACTAGGTGAGACAGACAGAGAGAAAGCGAAAGAGAGAGAGAGAAAGAGAGAGAGGGAGAATTTATTCAGGGGTGTTTGTTATGCCCTAAACAAAGAGGTCTGGAAATGCTTGCTTTTTTCATTCCCCTGCCTATTGGATAAAACAACTTCTCACGCACACTCTTCTTCTTTGGCGGCAGTTGCCGCGGGTGATGGGATGCATGAGGTGTGCCAAAATTGTACTGGCAAGCTGTTTGTATATTTCCTATCGCCTCAAAGCACTAAAACTTGTACAGGTAGAAAACATACTTTGCCAGCAGACCAGCAGACCCGCCCCAATGACTTTGTTGTATCTTTATCAGAAGATTTTTAATGAGAAATTTACCTTCTTTCTCCTCATTAATTGCTCATAATAATTGAGCTAAGACAAGTAACAGGGATCCCACTCCCTTTTACCTGAAAGAAGAGCTTTTTAATGTCCTCCTCTATTGTTCACCTGGCCTGCGTGTTTTATCCCTTTAAAACATAACACTTGTTTGCCTGAATCTCTCGAGGATACATTGGCATACAAACTCAATGTGCTGAAAAAAGACTGACTTTACCTGTCAGACCGCACTGAGAAATTATTGCCATCCTGCAGGCAATAAGGAGGGGGATCCCTCTCCCCCCTGATTGGCTCTCGCTCTCTTTCTTTATTCAGAATACCTCAATTTAGAGCAATCAGGCTGTTCTGACTGGCCCTTTCTCCTATTCCATTTTTTTCTCTGTCTTTCACCCTCTGTGCTGGGATGGGCTTCTTCCTCCTTTGTTTTTGTGTCCCAGTATGAGCCACAGGCTGTAGAGTGTGCTGTACAAGTCTCAGTGCTTAAGCAGCAGTCAAGGCGATGAATAAAAACTAGGATCCATTCTGGCTGAACTCAGATCAGCTATCTGAGAACAGAGACTTGTAGGATGCCAAACAGAGGCTGTGACCACAGAGACATGGCACAGGTATGGCTGATAAACTACTTCCTCTGTAAATTTAAATCCTGGAGTAGCCAACTTAGCAAATCATAGGAAGGAGGTGACTATTAAACAGTTTTGCTTTTTGGTTGGTTAACTTTTAAAATTCTCATTGTCTTTTGTTCCAAGAACAGACATGTTCAGCCATGTTGTTTTATATGCTATACGTTAATGTAGCAGCCAGTGTGTGTTTTGTGTTACTGATGGCTTGGAAATTATTTTTTGTATTTTCTTCAAGGTTTATGATGCAACACATTTTAGCTAGAAGTGTTATAGCAGTTGTGTCGTCCTGTTTTCCATATTGCAGTCAGGAATGTATTAGTTTTTACTGTAAATGTTAGTATTTTATATAGGAAGGATTACTTAATAACACCATTGTCTGGATGCAGTTAGAAAACTCAGGAATGACTCCGTTCATCACATAGTTCTGACCCTGTAAACTTGTGTATGTGAATTGTGTACATTTGAGCAGCAGGAGTCACGTGTGTTATTGTGATTGTTTGTGTGCAGCAGTTTAATGTGGGGCTGTATTTAAAGGCAGGTTAATGCTACTGTTACTGTCTCTTTAAATATGTTTGTAAATAGGTATTGCATAAGAAATAAAGAGAAAAATTAAGAAAATAAAAAATTAAGTAAAAAATTCTAACAGTCCTAAAAATAAGTTTCGTTATCGTTGATCTGGTGTTTTTTTTTTTTACCCCAAAATCATGATAGAACAGGTGGATTTTGAGGATATTGATCTTTCTGCTGGAGAAGGTTAATTGGAATGAAGCAGCAAATAGGCAATTTTCCATTTGTCTATGAATTGCTGGGATGTTCTTATGAAGCATTTAGATTTGTAGACTAATCTGTTGTGCCTTGCGGAGGCTATAATAAACATCTGCTGAGTTCAGAGTTAAAGGGCAGTCAAACAAAGTAGCAAAGGTCACCATTCATCTACAGCACACAAACACTGATTGAACATCACAGCAGGTGAAACTCCAGCAGTCATGAATAACATGGGACTAACATCATACAATTTTCTCATTTCTAATAATTTCTAATAATCTTTGATGCAAAATCTTTGATGATCAGCACTAGAAGATATTTGTTGTGTTCATGCAGATGGAAAGTTGCTGTGTCAGGTACGGTAGCATTCTGTAGCTGCTGGTGCCCATTATAAAACAGCTGTTGTTGTTCTTATAATTTATATCATTCTTTCCTTCCCCTTGTGCACATAGTCAATTATAAATGTGCCATTAAGACCCAGGTTTAGAATAACAAACAAGGCATGGTGTTGTTTCAGTGTCATGGTGGGGCCTATGAATGTGTTTCATTTGTCCCAAAAGGACCAGAACTGTGGAATGTTCCAGGTTTTACCTTGTGTTGTCTGCCAGCTTTTTAGCCCCCGCTAGCTAGACTTAGTACCAGAAGAACAATCCCAAACTCTGACCTGATTTACAGTAACAGCCCATCAGGTTCTGCATGAGTTTGCTCACAAAAGCCTCTATCCTCTAGCTGCCAACAGTCAACTATTTTTTCCCAAGGGAAAAGGGGCAAACGGCTTCTTTGAAAACTGGCGATAAATAGTACTGAATAAATAGCATCCTGCCCAAATATTCTCTCTTTCTCAAAATTGCAGGGTGGATTCTTTCCCTTCCAGGATTTGAGGCTGAAATATTTTAGCTTCTCTGCTCCATGCTGGTTCGTTTGTTCGACAGCACACACAGAATAGCTAAAACATGACTTTGCCAGAGGCTAGTAGCTCATTTGTGGGCACAGAAAGCTAAAGAGGATGATTGTCCGCCTCTAGCTTGCCCCTCCTTTCAGATCTGCATCTTGACCACAAGCCTGGGGCAGCAGCCAAGCCTTCTTCTGAGCGTTAACCCTAGTGTTGGTGCCATTGATGGGAAACAAGGACAGCTGCATTGCCCTTTCCTGGGCATAGTGCACTTATTGGTCATTCTGTCAGTGCTGTATATAATTGGACTATAGTTTTTAGTCATACATCTAAAAAGAAGGTCTACCACAACCTAATGACTTTAGAAAGTAAAAAGTAGGGCTGGTCTGTGCAGAATGTGGTTTAATGTCAAGAATTTAAGTAATTTCCTGGGCTTTCCTCCTGTGTCTCAAAGTATATCTGCTTCCTGTCTGGAGTTATGCAAACTTTTCAGGGTACCCTGACCCTAAGTTTTTATTGGCAGTCCTGCTACGCTATGTAAATGTCAGAGCTGTACTTTCTCAGTGTTACAAACCTTTTGTCTTTTTTGTACAGAAGTTTGTTTATTCGAGATCCTGCCTTCAATTTTTTTTCGTTCTGTGACTCCACAGGCTGACCAGCTTCTACCACAAAATGTGACCAATATCTTGGAGAAGTTGCAGCCAAATAAAGAAGGAAATTTGTTGTCAGACATTGCTGACAGCTACTCCTGAGTGATTTCAGAAATCCCATTTCTTGTTTTCTTTTCGTTTATTTGTCATATCCTGCATCCTGTGTCTATATAGCCTGAAACATGTTTTAAGTCAGTATATAAATGCTTCTAGCATCATTTCATGCATCATTCCAATGTGTCTCACAACACAATTTATGAATGTGGCTTCCAGGGGGGTGCATATAATCAGTTACATCAAGGAAGTTTAAGAAAACCACAAAGCACATCCTTGCGGGGCCATAACATCATTGATATAGATATCCCCAGTATTCAGAATAGCGGTCAGGCAGATGGTCAATCGATGTTGAATCTTTCATTCTCATTTCTTTGATTTATAACTTTTACATTTGAGCCTATACCAATATGCTATTCATCCTTGCACTTGTGCACACCCAATAGCTCATGTGTGCAAGCTCTCTCTCTCTAAACATGATTGCATACATGTGTAAAATATATGTCTGATCTAACTGATCTAACACCACGACTGAGACCATACAAAATCTGCAGCCACTGGATATGCAGTTTTGAATCAGAACGCATGTTGTTTACACATTCCCTGTCCTTAGCATGTCAGTTTATTTAATATTTTAACAAGTTTGTTAATGTGATCAGCAGTAAGAGTTCCACAAATTTCTGTGCAGTTTCCTTTATAAAAGGTAAAAAACCCTGCAGATTCTGCCTGGGCCTGCCCACAACCAATTACTGTTCACCTGATCACACACACAACCTGTCCTATTACAGTCCTTACTGGTTTTGGAAAATGTATGTAATGATTATTTGCACAGCTCTTTCCTGTTTTTGCTTTGGTCTTACAGTAACTGACTAAAAAGTTTTCTAAAAAGCCTAGAGGCCATCCTCAATTAACAATGCGTCTGTCAGAATCGCTTATTGCACAAGAACAACTTGTTGTATTTTCAAAGCAGTTTGTAACGCTCCTGCCATCACAACAATGGGGAAGCAAACAACACGCCAAGATTTCAACAAGTCATGCCCGACTTTCCGCACCTTTGCCTTCCTGTGACGCAGTTGCATCATGCAGAGCCAACCACATATACAGACTGACAATACAAATCAAAGCATGCATGAACACGTCTCTCTCAACTTCAGATTTCTCTTACAGCTCACTGAGAACTTAATTTGTTTAAAAGAATTGCACTTGTTATTCAGGGCTGTTAGTGCAGGTGTTGTTGGCTTGTGGGTTTGTGAAACAGATACTCCATTTTCTTCCTTCTCTTTGTTTCTTTCAGAGTAAAGCAGATTTATTTGAATGGAGCAGTGAGATAATGCCAGCAATGCAAACTGATCTTGAGTCAGAGCTTCTCCTCGGCATGGGAACATGTTGATAAACGATCTGGTTTCACTCTCACCTCCTTTGTTCTGTTTGGGGTCGCTTGGCTCTGGCTGAACTCAGTGTGTGTGTGTTTGTCAAGTATTGGATAGTAGTGGACGTTGAACAGATTTATTTCTGTACTGTGTCTTGTGTTGAAACCGTGGCCAGTGGAGCTGATGAGTAATTTTTTAAAATAAAGTTTTCCAGAATGGCATGACTAGGGGGTTAAGAACAGTGAGAGCAGAGACACATCAAAGGCTTTACAGTATGGCCTCTCTCCAGAAGTGAACAAATGTGGGTGTTCCATAGGACTCCAGTAGCATTCCACAGAGGATAAATTCCTCTTACTGCACCTGCTGGTTGGTCCATCATTGCGATCATGTCCTTTCAACAGTGTGATGAACAGTTGTGTTCTGCTGTGGCTGTGAGTTGTGTTGATGTGATTGATAGGTGTGTTTTGGAGGAGCAATCGGTGTGTTGTTTATTATGAGCAAACTATGCGCTAATCTATTTTGAGTGTTTAAATATTTGCTCTGACAATG
>JAZGTK010000675.1:0-56882 GCA_036877625.1 Ambastaia sidthimunki
TCCCTGGTAGCTGGGGCTGCATTCCAAGAGTGCTGATATTTCTTATAGCAGCACTGGAACATTTGTGAGGTGTGTAATGACACTCATGCTGATATGCAGTACAGTACAGTAAAACAGCATGATTGTTAGTTTTATTACTCAAAATATAATACATAATTTCAGCACATCCTTCCCTCCCTTTGTTTGCATCACGTCCTCCATACAAATACTTGTGTATCTTGTTCAGATTCTATGGATTTGTTAGATCTCCTATCTGGTCAAGTGTGGGTTCGAGAGATCTGATGAAAGTTGTCTCAGCAGAACTGGTGTATCATCATCAGACCAAAAGAATTGAGTTGGAATCAAACTGCATGGTTCTGCAGTTCACACTGACCCCATGCCTGCTTCTGGTGTCACGCAGAGCAAGAAATTGATGTAGTCTCATTCAGTGATGGAGAACTTCAGTTACAAGAGAGACCATGTGGGATTAGAGATAAGAAGCTGAGGACCACCAAACTGAATTACAGAACTCTGCCTCCAAAAACGCCATTTTATGGACTTTATAGAATAACCAGAGATTTCTTTAGAGGAGCATGCTGAACATGTCAATATTGGACACTGTATATGGTGGTCTTCATGTCTGAAGTGCTGATTACTGTTCTCTGTTGTTGGTGACTGGGAAGTGTTCAGTTCATTTTGTACAAAGAAACTATGAGTTGTTTTGTGGATTCAAGTGCAACTGCACAGGACCATCAATGAAATTCACAAGGCCTTGGGCATAGCCCCTCTCCAGGACCCATGACAACGTTTTTGTCTGTACCCCTTTGACAACACCACTGACTTTGTATGTAATTGTGGCTTTTGCCCTCACAAAACATATTTACTTGGCAGATGCTTTTATCCAAAGTAACTTACAGTGCATTCAAAGTATACAATTTATGTGTGCCCTGGGAATCGAACCCACAACCTTTGTGTTGCTAACTCAATGCTCTACCATTTGAGCTACAGTAACACTACTGGCCTCGAAGACATGATAATTAACATCTTAAATGTCAATTGTCTTCATTTTTACTTCCCCTGTGTTTAGAAAAGCTGATTAATATGCATAAATCTGCATTACTTCACCCCGACCACATGCTAAAACTTCCGAATTCATGACCAGAATGCTTAAATCCTGTCACAGTTAATACCAGCTCCACACCTTAAACATTCAGGAAGTGTGTAATTAGTTGGCCAAATGTGAAGTCAGCCTGAGAGCTTTGCTGCCTGGCATGTTGTTGAATCAAGCACCTTCACAATTTAAAGCACAAAGGCCTGACGGAGATAGAGGCCTTTTTCATTAGAGGAAGAGTCTGGGTTTAGGCAGGAAGCCAGCTGTAACTATCATAAGCGCCACATTCATTGGTTTTGCATGGTATAATTAAAGTTGCTTTTACTTATTTTGTGACAAAGCTCAAGAGACTCCTGGGTCTCCTCTCTCGTTAATGGATTTAAACATCTGTTCGCTCTACACATTTCTAACGGCGAGAGTGAAAGAAAAAAGCTTTTGTGTAGCAGAACTTTTCAGCAGCAGAAATAAAAGCTACTTGCCCAGGTAACAAACAGCCAGGAATCACTCCAGTAACAAAAAGGAAGGTGTACAAATAAAACATTCATACAACTCAACGCAGCACAAGTTGACCTTGTAGCAGCCATCAAACACCCAAGGGCTCTAACCATCATAAAAAGTACTGTGTAAAACATGTTGATGGTTGTTTTCTATGGTTAAGACCGCTTGTCCACAATAGAACTCATAAATGTTGTTGTTCTTCTGAGCAACTAAATACTTCAAACCAAACATTGGCAAATTGTTGCAGATGGTTTGCAGATGGTAATAATGCAGATGGTTTGGATGGATGTCAACAATGCACAGAAAAAACAGATTATCATTATCCTTAATTTAACAGCCTTCATCCAAAGTTTAGGATATTGCTGTGGCATAGGGTAGATCCAAGCTAACAGGGAACGTTCTGAGAATGTTGACTAACCTTTTCTAAAAGTTCTTGGAGAGTGATCAAAAATGTTCTTGCAGTAACATTAGCATGATGGTTTATAATTTTATATATGATATATAAAATATTAATCTTAAGCTGTTAGTGTAATGCTTTAAAAATGTTACAGAATTAACGTTTAAATAACATTCTTATAAGTTCTTAAGTTCTTTCAAGAACTCTGTTGTATTTTATATTATAATATTTCACTTTAAGTATGAGCCAACTCGGACCAATATTTTCCAGTACCATTTCCTATTGAAAATCTTCTTCACAATCCATTAAAGTCCACGACCAAAGCAATCTGAGAAGGTCCTAAATCAAAATTAAAGTGAATCATGCAGCTGTCACACACTGTGATTCATCACATTAATCTGTTTGAGGTTCATATCACATTTTTAATGCCTCATTATTATGCAACTACAGGTGCAGAGTTTGTTGTGGCCTCAACTGACAAATGAACTTTGGTGAAACTGTAAAAAATAAATATAACACAATACAAATGTGCCAGAATGTGTAACAGGGTAGTAAAGCAACATTTAGCTTAAAAAAAGCTATTGCACTATGTATGTTGCACTATATGTTGGTTTGTAAATATTGATAACTTTGCAATACTTTTCATACAAAAACTTGGACAACATTGTTAAATGGTTGAGCTTGTACATTATATAAATTGTTGTCAAAGCAAACCATTACTATAAAGCCAAAACAGACCAAAATCTTATAAAAAGTTACAGAATACAGACATTTCATGTCTTAAAAACTAGCGATTTTTTATGATAGTCTCATTTTAGGTTAGATTTTTATGAGATTGTAAAAGGCCTCACAACAGAAAACATGGTACTGTATGCCTTTATGCTTAAAAACTACAGCAACATTCCTGGAATGTCCCAAATATATCTATTTTTTATTCTTTTACATGTCTAAGCAGTGCTTTCAAAGATCGTGTGGTGAGCCAGTACGACTGGTTAAAAAGCCCTTTTTACTTGAGTGCAGAGAAAACTCAGTGATGAGGTTCTCCAATGAACATTCTGGATTCACAGCAAAGACATTCAGAAGCAAATACATAATTGCAGCTTTGCCTAAATGATTTATAGACATTTGAACGCTTTTCTGTAGAGTCTCAACCGCACTTTATGTCATAATCATCAGGAGACAAACTGATGTAACGTGCCGCCCACCGAGCGAAAGCAAAATGTGATCCAGCATTTAGGAAACCATTATCTTCCAGCCGAGAGCATTTGGCACCTTCGTACTTTTCTCGCCACTTGGGGCCTCTTTGACGGATGAGGTGAAGACTGCTTCTCTCTCTGAGACTGTGAGAAGAGCTGAATCAGTCAAAAAGGCAGCTTTACTCGTAGGTGTGAAGGGCTGACGGGCGGCCAATTCAACGACACTCTGAATCTTCGTACTTTAGAGACAAGAGACTTGTTCAGGTTTGGAGTTAAAGGACGTCTGAGGGGGAAAAACCTGACATGTGGAAATAAGCCTCCCTCATTTCACAGTGTAAGCAGGGTAAAGCCTGGCTAAAGAGGGAGCTTTGGGAACAGTGGACAAGCCAGAAGATTGAAAATGAAAGTCTGGCTTTGGTCAATCTAATAACATTTTTAAAAAAGGGTAAGCGATTTGTTCCAAGAACATTTGTGGTTATGCTGGTTAAAAGTCTCTTTACGACCAGCAATTATTTAGTAAATTGGTCTAAATATATTTATATCTTCTGTGGAAAGCGCAAGACCATAAAGTGTTCGTCCAATCACTGCATTCGGTCCTAATTTATATGTCCTGCTTGCCTGTCAAACTACACACTGGCATATCTCTGCACACTGCATTCATGTGTTTTGGAGGAGGCGTGGCTTTGGAGAGTGCTTTAAATGGAGGGCGGGATCTTATGCTTTAAAAGTTAGTTTGCTATTGCTAGCTTTCCCAAAATTGACTAGCCAACCTTTAACGCTATATTAAATGCTGCTATTAACTAAAGACATAAAGGAAATGAATAAAGTAAAAAAGTAAACAATTTGTAAACAAGTTGTTGCTTCTGTTGTAAGATTTAAAGATGCATTTAGCAGGATAAATACTGACATGAGTCCCTATTCGCACATGACAAAATTTCAGGCGTGTTTTACAGACAAACTTTGAGATTTTAATTGAATTGAACATTTTTTTTGCACAGTGGCTGTAAAAATCACCTGCTGTTTCTCGGCTAACTCTGGGGGGGATGAGAAATCGAATTCTAGGTCTAAGTACGTAGGGCTGTCTGTGGTTTTCTCAGCGCTTCTCCTCATTTATTCTGACCTTTGTCAAATACCATAACTAACAGCTAAATTTCTCACTGTGCTACCTGGTGCACCTTCATTATGAATTTAGACCTTTTTGCTGACTTTTGGGCTGGAAACAGGCTGCTGTTTAAGTACTGCTGTCCTTCAGTCCAAAGCCACGGCAGTAAAAATGTCACTTATCATCTTATCCTTCTTAATTATAGATGTGCAATAATTAACACGTATATAAGTCTTGTTTATTGCAATGGGTTTGATGATGCATGCATTCAGATAACAGACAGGCACTCTTATTAACCCAAGTTTAATAATGCACTGAACATTATTAATAACTACTCGTATACTAATCCTATTTAGATCAGCAGTAAAATGACAGGTGCTCAACATTAATAATGGTAATTTAAATGTTGTTTAGAAAACATTTCCTGTCTGAATAGTGCTACAGTATATCTGGTACTAAGGATGCAAACAGCTTTGACTGTTCTGATCCAGGTGGCCTTGTTCATGATTAATCACCACAATAACTAAGTAGCTCAACAGGGTTCGATCCACACTGTCACAAGTGCTTACAGTCACAAAACTGAGAGCAGTGGTCTGTTGAGCTGTACATATTCCACCTCGCTTTTCAAAACCAAAAGTAACTCAAAGTACAACTTTTTGAATGCGCTTGATATGTTGAGAGGGTACAATAGTGAATTTAGCTTGGCAGTATCTCATTATTGGGAAGTTGAAATGAATGAAAATGAATTGAGAAGGAAATGGGCCTTATCTGAAATTGAATACATTTGCTGAACTCATAGGAAACAACATTTACTGAGGAGTACTGAAGTCTTGAGAGTCCCAGAGAGAAAATCTATCACAAAGAGAGGAAAAAAACAAAACAACAAACAAACAAAAATAAATACATTTTAAGTTCATAAATAACACTTTAGTCAGTTTGGAAACCTATTTGGTAGTAAAAATATTAATAATGGATGGTAGAAAGGACCAGTCTAATAAGGGATGTATAGTGTGTACCTACACACTATACAAAGTGCTTAATGGATAATACAAAAATTAAAATTCTCTATATAAATCCAGAAACAGTGTCTTTTTTTGGAAAACATAATGAAAATAAAGTTAAAATCAGTGTAACATAAAAGAACAAAATGCCCTGTAGTCAGAACAAGATCTCTGTAATAGGCAAAAGTCTCACAGTCAGTAAAACAACTAAAGGGCTTTTCACACCCCAGCAGGGGTACAACTCGCTGTACAGCCTTTTTAAATGCGTGTTTCAGCACATTAATTGAGGGAGAGATGTCTCCACCATTACGCCACACAGAGAGCTGCGGTTTCTATAGCGGTGTGAGAGTGGAAATGTATGAATTCTGCCTGCATTCATTCAGTATAAGAGACAGCTGTTTGAAGCTCATTCACCATTAACTGCAGGGGTTGAGTATCAGTAATGTATAAGCCTCCAAAAGGATCCATTCAAAATTCAATACTCAGAAAGGTACTGAATAAACCCAGGCAGGTTGCACTGAGCGTGGGCGGCCAGGAAATGCTTAGAAACAGAGGAAGGTGAAACAGAAAAAGGTTCGAGGCGTGACATGATGGGCACTAACAGGTGTCGGGTTACTCTGCGTCCACAACACGACAACGTTATTCATGTAGAGCGAAGCATCATGCTAACCGTACTGCTCTCAATGCAACATAACAGCATTGTCAGATACTGCAACACGTTAGCTCACAAATGCATTAACAAAACATCAACAGAATCGCTCCAGTTCATGATTCATAATGTGAAACTGGTCCTCAAAACAAAACACAAGCTGAGATACAGAGATATAGCTCAACATATACTGTCACTGGCATTTGGAAATGTTCAAATGATTCTTAACATAAAAAAATAAATGAGTGTTTTGCAGTAAATTGTTATAATTTGTGACTATTTCACAACACCCACGCATGTCATTTCAAACCTGCATGCAAGAATTTGGATGTTAAGTGTCATAATTTGAATGCGTTAAACTTCAAAAAGGTCTTTGCAAGCATCTCCAACAAACCAAAGAAAAATCCTTTAAATCTCAATCAGTTTCACTTCTTTGCTGTCTTTGAAGCAAAGTGCACTTGAATTCCTTTTAAATCTTGATTCAGTAAGTACAGAGCTGCCTCTTGAGACACTGATTGACAGACTGGGGGATAATTGGTGCGGAGGTGTTTGGATAACAAATCTAGTACCTGGATTCCAGCTCATCATCTCAATGAAAACTTTATTTTACAAGTTTGACAGTTATATACTGTCACAGAGTACATGCAAAATTGTTGCATTGTGTTGTTATGGCGATAGGCTGTTGTGAATAGTTATAGGGCAGATGTCCTTGGTGGTTGCTATGGCGTTGTTAGTTAGTTGCTAAGGTGCTCAGGATAGTTCGCATCCCATGTTGGTTGTTGATTCGTTGCTCTCCCCAATAAGTTCATGCATGGCTGTCCAGAATAGAACCATACACCCAACACCAACACATTGGTCAATTGTCAAAAAAAAGTCTACTGTATATATACTGTATTTTAGGAGTTCCCAACTAAGGCCCACAAGGTCCACTTTCCTGCAGAGTTTAGTTCCAACCCTGATCAAACTCACTGGCCTACAACTTTCTATTAATCCTGAAGACCTTGATAAGTTTGTTAAGGTGTGCTTGTTTGTTAAGGTTGAGATCAGGGTTGATGCTAAACTCTGCAGGAAACTGGACCTTGAAAGCCAGAGTAGAGAACCTCTGCTGTATACATTATTCGACAGTAGAAGTCTTAACTAAAACATGCATTACTGCAGTCTTATTTATCTTATATCCTGAATAAAAGTGTAAAGTCATAGTAATGCCAGATATACAGTGTATAGCTGGGAAAAGGTGCACCTTCACTTATAATGTGACCTGAACATAACAGGGTGGATATTGTGCCACCAACAATTGATGGACGTTTGTCATATTGTGATGAATGCCACAAGACTATTAAGCCATAAGCCCCAAGTCACTTAGTGAGCTAGTACACACTTTTCCTATCTTTAGCTAGCGCTGTCATATTCCCAGGCCAAACTGACATTTAACCTTGTAGGGAGGATAAAAATATTTTTAAAAATAACATAATAAGGTTATCGGCTTGTTCACTGAGGTGACACTTTGATTAAAAAGTGGCTGAAAAAAATAAAAACACCTAAATTTTAAACTGAAGAAAAAATCAGAGGAAAATGCCAAAGATGTTACACATGACAGGTAAAAAACAAAAACTGGCCATTATTTATTACTGACACAAAAGAGCTTAATTAATATTCAAGCGTATAACCCCGTCAAAGAAAATAAATTAAAGACAGGGTCCAAAATGTGATGAAAATTATTCAGGAGTAAAAATGATCCGGTCCAAAACTGAACTGCATATAAATCATTTGGATGTTTTGAAAGACAATTTTGATTGCATCTTTAATACTGGACCGTGATTGGTGGACAGGCTATCCTTAAATGGTGAATTTCTTCAAGAGGAGAATGCAATCAGATTATTTCAAACGGAATACAAAAACATACGCCCCTCAATCAAGCTAATTTAGTAGAACTATAATGAAGAGCTTGTATGCATTTGTTTGCATTACTCTCATCAGTCTTGTAGGCAATAGCTCACTGCTATGGCACTGAAGACACTGGAACAATACATAATACAGTAAAAGCATTGATCTACCATGCATTAAACAGTAATGTGCAGTGACCTGCTGTATAAATGTTTCAGGATTCTCCTGGACACTTAAATCCACAGAGCTTCTGGCCAACATGAACAGAATATCAGGAAATTGCTCAAAGTTTAACAAACCGAGGAAGGTTTCGCCGCCAACGTACACGTATAAGTACAATATTCCGATTGTGATCAAATGTTCTTTGACGGTGGGTTTGACGGGATCCTCCGACCTGAGGTGAAAATGAAACAATATAAGTTGCTATAACAACATATAGAACTGTGGATGACTGGTTGGTTCTGTAATAATTCCACTCAGCTTTGCCTCTGGTACAGAACACAGCAGTATATCAGCTGCCAATCCTGAAATCAGCCTGTGAAACAGTCTTTCTCTGGATCTAAGTGCTTCTTTGATTGCTTACTGTTGATTAAAGCACCCAGGAAGACATCAAGGCATCTTCTTGACTCATTGATCTTCAGATGTCCTTGGTGGGCTCAGCATGTGGAAGAGGTGCTAATATCCTGCTACCACCATCACCATGCCTTACAAATGTGGCAATTACACAAAGCGTGGCTTGAATCGTGATTCCACTTTGTGAATCATACAACACAAATAACAGTGGTAATTAAACAATCACACAGAGCCAGAAAAATACAAAAAGATCTTTTGGCACTTCTACAAATATGGTACAGTTTGAAGTTTCCCCCATTTTTTCCTTTTCTTTTGCATAATTTTATTCCTAACTACAATTTAAAATTGGGTCTCATACTAGCTAGACCCTACATCAGTACATCCTAATTTAAACTATACTGGCAACCCTGTTGCCCATTCTGGCATAGCTATATTTTTATAGTATTAATTAATGTATTTATTTAATTACATTTATCAATTCTATTAAATTGATGCATATGTAATACTATTAGAAAATGTTAAAATTTAAACATTTTTGTCAGATGAGTGTTTTGAAATTTATTCAGACAAATTTTGGTAACAGACATGCCTTTTAAATAATCCGACATTATCTGAATGTGATGCTCACCCAGATGTTGCCGTCTTGATGGTATGGTTTCCAGTTCCTGGATGTGTCACTGTACAGAAGACGGTAGCGTGTCGTCCAATCAGAGCTGCTATATCGACCCTGTGTGGCAACGGCTGTGACCTGTTTCCTGCTTCCCAGGTCGACCTGCAGCCACTGATAATGATCACTGTCCAGCGGAGACCAGCCCCCAGCACCTGGAGAAAACGCACAATACTCAACTGCTTGTCGTATTGATCTAAAATCTGTTTGTACTTGTTTCACACAGGGACTAGAGAAAAACAGTAGAAGAAAAAATCTTGTTGGTTTCTTGTAAATGTTACGTGTGCTTTTATAAGCGTGTTTTTAAGGGGCCGTGAACTACAGGATAAACTACAAGGGCCTGGTAATTTAACAAAGACCAGCTTTTATGGATTTATCCGCTGGTCTATTGAAGCTGTAGTTCCGTGTGGTGCATCTAAGCTGGATGTGCTGTACAGATGAATCTGTATTGTTCTGTTCTGTCCTCTCTTAGAAGCTGTAAAGAACAGACTGGTGTACAGATGTTCTATTTGTGACTCTAGCTGAAGGCTTTCGGACATTCATAATGGGGGCATTTAAAGGAACAATGCATGGCTTCATTTCAGCCATTAATATTCGAAAAAGAATGACAATATATCCAATTAGCTGATTGCCTGGAGACTTCAAATGAAAACCGTGATTCAAATAGAACAAAGATAGAGTGGTGTGAATTGAAAAGGCATGAAAAACGTTTTACATCTAAAAAATAAATTCGGACTTTGATGTTGGATTTACAAAGACTAAATGTTAAATTGACTAAATGTTAAATTCTTTTAAAAAGACATACTGGACAGACAGAAAAGGAAGATTGTAGATCTGTATTGGAATGACAAAACTACTAGTTTTCATATTCAACATACAAATAATAATAATAATAAATAGAATAACTATTAATAAAATAATAAATAAAAGGGGGCGGAGCCTACACAGAAACAATTGTAGGTGGGCGGGACTTCAGGCAAAATGCAAAGACTATATTTACCAGTATTATTACAAGTTTACAATATTACAAGTAAATCCATTCCATTTATACAACAGCTACATTTATGGTAGGAATAAATGAGAATGGCAGTCTGTGGCAACACGTTAAAACCAGCCAAAGGCAGAAAGACACAAACAGAGGGTCAGTAGATTAGGTTGTCCAGGGATCAGTACGAGGAGCTTAAGAGAGTGTGAGGGAGTCAGGGGACATCTACTTCACTGCCACCTGCAGCCCACCACCATGCCAGATGTTCAGAGGAGATAAAGAGAGCAGAAAAAGGGCATCAGAAGGACACCGGCCGCCAAGACAGAGAAATATACAAAAAGGTGCAGAAAACAACACAGTGCCTTGAGTTTTACAGCTCAGACCATACAAAAATAAATAAATAAATCATTGATGACACGGATAAAACAAGAAAAAGCTAAGAAGAGATGAAAAATAAGTGCCATTTTGTTGGTCTAAATGCTGCCTGGTGGGCTATCTGTGCAGCTTAATAGATGTACGACTTCAGAAAAGACTTTTTGGTGATAACAGGCTATAGAGATGATAAATGATACGGCATCACTTTTGAAGAGTTTGCTCTCCGCAAACAGGTCCACAAACAGATTCAGACACTGAAAATGGATAACCCGTGTTCTGTTACGCCCATTTTGTGGATATATATGCATATAATCCTGTCAATTAATCACCTTAATCATTAATTTTAATCATTATATATGATTAATCATTATATATGTTAATGTATTTATAATATGTATATATGTTAAACATTAACATATATACATGTTTTAGGATACATATGTATATACTTGGAAAATATCAACATTAACATTACTGACTGAGATACAATAAAGCTGCTTGCACAGAATAACCCAGCAGGGCATATGAATCAAACAGTAATACGACTTCATTATTAAAATGCTGCTATTGGAGTTTTATCACTGTGTTGCTTAAAGTTTAGCATAAGTGAAAAACCACTAAAAACTGCTGCTTGGAAAAGCACCACAGTAAACATTCATCTAAACGTAATTTTATCTACATACCATTACAGAGCAAAATAAGACAAGGTTGTAGTTTGAGCTCATGTATTCATATGGATTTAATATGAAACTCTCAGGAAGAATCGAGCTCTTCCTGTCTAAGTGGGAAGATATTGACCAGTTAAAGCTGCAAAAAGCACCAGATCTTTGGCCACAGGTTGTGCAACACTATTTCTGAACAAATATTATAGAAATAAGATGCCACAGTTCTGTTACTATTAATGGAGAAACTGCAATGGTGGCTCTACTAAAGGTAGTCCCGCCTACTAGTAGAAGGGGGGCCAATCGTCAATCGCTAAACAGCAACATTCTCTGGAGGAGGGCTCTGTACTTTACATCCTTTGCCCATGTGCAGTACCTGAACGATCTGGAAAAACAATCTGTTTTTTATTGCACAATTTGAGGTGAATAAATAGAATTAATACTACAGCTGATGCCAGTTTTGTTAAGTTGGCTGAAAATATGTTTAATTGTGTCATTCAATTTTAGAAATAACTGTCCTAAAATGGCTAAAACCCAAATGCGTTGCAAAGACAGCCACAGAGTGCAGAGACCTCCTTACCTGGACTTTGATTTGACCCTAATCTGAACCTCATTTAATGGAAACATATATTACATTAACATTATATACATAAACACTATGTAACATTAATATATACATAAAACATATATATTTATAATGGACAAAGAAGTGATGTAATTCAGTCAGATAACTAATGCCCACCTGAATGCAGGAGGAGACAGGAAATAGAGGACACGGATCACTGCTCACACGCTTTATATTAGTCCCTCAATCACATTCATAAAAACATTATTATTCATCTGAGGTCAGGGTACATGACTGAACTCTGGGGATCTGAACTCTCTCTCCCCTCTGTCATTCACCTCAGTTTTTCACACCCATCCCTCTAATTAGTTTTCAACAGGACGTTTTGTTTCCCCACATACCGACTAGGACAAACGTTTGTCCTTTTCTATCTCCAGCTGTGAGGGGCAAACAGGTTTCTGCAGAAGTCAGATTTGACCTTTCCCTTTGATTCATCTCACAGATGAACTGCTGCTAAACAGATGTCCCTCCAGCCGAACGAGGCAGACCAAAGCCAAGCAGCTTTGCAAAGGCGATGATGTATTATGAGGCGCATGGAGAAATATTACTGTAAATTGTTGTCTGATAATTGGGTTTTGGTTATATAGAAATATTTGCCTGGTGTAATGATCTTCCAAACTCTGCTCGGTCTGCCGCATCCCATACTTATATTTAAGAAATCAATCTCTCTCTCCTCTCTCCCAACAGGTATCACATCTATCAAACATCGAAATGTTCTACTCTGGGTAAAATTGTAACTGTGTGGCTGATGTTATTGTCTTTGTATGATGAACATTAATGACTATGTTTGTCTTGGCTCTACATCAATCAAGCAATACTAAAAGTTTAAGATCTTGAAAAATTTATAAGCAATTATGATGAAATAAAGCAGAAATATTTAAGATTCTTTAACACTCCACCCTGTAAACTCCTTTGTACAAAAAGGTCAGATTCAATACCATAATAAATCACATTCTATATAATATCTATATATGGCAATAATGTTAAAACATATGATGTTTCACTGTTACTGTACAAAGCATAAGAGCATCTATTACGCAGCACGATATCGCTAGCAACTGTCAACCATCAGAGCAGATAAATACAAATCCTGCTTTGTATCGATTTTGTGCTTCCTCTGTTCTATTTTTAGCCCCGAGATCTTTAAAATACATTAGTAGGGCTAAATAATGCATCATTGTTGGAGACAGAAAGTTGGGCCTGGCATACGGGCAGTCGAACCCCCATTGATGGCACTACTCATTTATTTAACTAACAAGCCTTCCTCTGACATCATCATGGGTTTGACCAACAGGGTGTCATGGCAACAACCCGAAGCCCTGAGACCCAGATTGAACCAGACAATTTGGCACCTAAAAGAGAAAAACCTCACGCCAGATGCTAACATGCTGTCAAAACTAACATTTCTTGGCCCACCGGTTCAGTAAAATTGGAAATGGACAGCTCACAGTGATTGTTTTGAAGCTAATTATATTTTTAAAAAACTGACAATGTGATTTTAGCAGAGCATGGGCTGTGAATTTTATTAGAAGGTCCCAAATGACATTGCTATATTCAAAACATGCAGTAAAAAAGGATTCAGTCCATCAAACATAAAAATGTCATTTTTCATTGACAGGATGATGTTCAAAGTTTGCTCTATCACAGTCTTAATGGTTAAATGAAAATGCTACAGATTAATGACAACTATATACACAGAAATATTAACATGACACTTATAGCCTCTGTTCAGTTTCATTAAAGCATCAGTAACATCCAGGGCCCGCTGATTGGGCGCTGGGGCTCATCTGATTGGTTGAATTATACAGGTGTGTGTCAAATTGTGATTGGTTACTTTACATATCAGTCAGACAACCTTTTGGGTGGAACTTAGCCAATGAAAGCTACAATAGAGTCCTTCTGCCTTTAGTCTGCAGGACTGGCTACGTGAGACTATGAGAATCCAATCTTGGCTTATACAGAGCCAAAGAAAAGACACAAAAACAATTCATCATAAATTTTGAAGTTTTTCTTCAAACATTTCTTACTTTTCCTGGGAATCTCTAAAGACCATCATCTGCAGGTGGAGAAGCATTTGCAGAAAAGACTGGCAGGTAAGAGAACATGTTCATTGGCCACTACTTTGGCTCCCTCAGGCCAAGTGGCCAAGTGCAACTTTAGAGTAACAGAGAACCCGGTGTCGCTATGGTGACTGACTGCTGATGTAGGCAGTGCCAGAGGGCATATCCCATTGCTTATTTTCACAAACCCCACTGGCCTGCAGTGAGAAGGCGGCTGAATGGAAATGCTGGCCCTACGTGTACCGTGAACTTGCATTCAGCTCAGCCACCTGTCAGTTCTGTGTCTTTGTACTGTCAGAATCTTCACTTCTGGCATTAAATCAGAGCTTCTCAACCTTGAGGTCACAACCCCTCACGGATTAGTGGAGAACCTTAACAATGGACCAAAAGTGAAAAGAGAAAAATATCTATGCTGTTGTTTCAGTTTTATCTTGTTATATTACAGTATAATCAAACAAACTAAAACCAAGTTCCTACAGATATACTTCTAAACCCCTTCTGTTTAAAGGCAGGGTAGACAATTTTTTCCAGAAACTTTTTTGTTATGCTGGCTAAAAAGCTCTTCACATCCTGATAGCAATCCTCAAGCATAGTGGTTTTAATGGAAGGCACAGGACCATAAAATATTCCCCAATCATTGCATTCGGTCCGAATACAATGATTGGATGTCCTATTTGCCTGTTAAAGTAGGTATGCATTCATGTGTTGGAGGAGGCGTGGTTTTGGAGAGTGCTTTGAAGAAAGGGTGGGACCTTATGCTTTCAGAGCTAGCTTGCTATTGCCAGCCTCTCTTAACAGAATATATATAAATAATTTCTTTCTAGAATTCTAATTTATAAATGTTGACAGGGGTATACAAAGCACATTGTGCAATGATGATTTAAGCAGCATGTGTAATATGAGGCATAATTACAGTAGCAATTAATTCTGCAGTATTTTGTGTACATAATAGAACCCAGCATGCTTGGAAATAACATGTAATTTGGATGCTTTAAAACGACACAACCACAGCCTCCACAGACCCCCACAGAGAGGCCCGTGTATAAACCTCCATCATGAGCTGAAACTGCTCCACCCTCCCCAACCCCGAGAGCCTAATTCTGCAAACAACAGGCAAACAATGTTTCTGACGCATAGCTGAAAATGTATCACTCCTAGGGTGGAATTCTTTCAGAGCCGTCCATTGATTTAAATTTGAATTACAATTATAAATTATAATTTGAATTATAATTATGATATGCTGAATACTTCAAAAAAAAATCACATATATCAATACATGCTCAAAACCTGCAAGCTTTCAATGGGATTCAAATACAATAATCAATATTTTTGGTTGGGTATAACAGACTGACCACTATTCTAAAGGCAAAACAGACAGTCGGAAAGTGCAAGGGTAAAATAATAAAACTAAACCAAAAGATAAAGGGTAAAACTGTGGACTTCCCCAAAAACTTCATTATAAATGAAGCAAAAGACATTCATCTACATTTAAATAATAAATATCCAAATTCACAAATATTTTAGCCAATACAAGCTAAATGTCACTTAATCTACATGCTTTAATCTACATGCATCTAATCTGTAAATACATGGTCAATGTCAATAGACATTTACATCAGATATTTGTATCATTAATTTAATTGAAAACCAGATCAATGTTCATTGGACAGGAGGTTCTTAGCACATCATTTAGAGGTCCGTCCAGATGCTCAGCTTTAAAATAGTAGCGCATCCAGAGACCCCACATTCCATTTCCTGTAGCTGCTACAGAAACATGAAGGTGGCATGAACTGCTACAATGCTAAGAAATCACCTAATTACAATCAGAGGAGCATGATTAATAGCGCTAATTTTTATTATTGCGTTATTTTGTCTTTATAATTAATCACATTAAATGAACGTGTTAAATTGACAGCCTAATTCTTTTTGCGTTCTCTTTAAAGATCTCATTCTGTCACAGACGGCAAACTAAACTACGAGGATGTCCTTTGAGGACACCAGAACTTCCTGTTTAATTAAATTATGTTTGCAACGAGAAAGTCACGAGGAACAAAAGAAAAATATTACGTGCATTTCGTTCAAATCACAGAGGCAGATTACTACGTTGTCACATCTGTTGTCGATTGTCGCTCAATTAATCTTAAGCGCATGCTTTATCCAAAAGCGCAGGTTTGGCTTAATGAAATGAGCTTTTGTAATTCAGAAACCCACACAGTAACTCCCGGCTGGAGTTATTGCTGTAATGAATTAACAGTGCAATATAGCGCATGGATGTGTATTGGACTGTCAAGAAACTATATCAAGCCTGTGCACCTGTGAAATTGAAGTTTCAATTTTAAATCAACTGCCTGAAAGTGTTTTGAGGTGTTGTAATGAGACAAAAGGGGTTGTTTGTTTTGTTAGTCAAATTATCGCATTTGTGGGCGTGTGCCTGTGTGTGAATAAGGAAGTACAAGAAACTCATGATAATGTTATTACCTCCCCTCTTGTTTAGCTTGGCGTATCCAGGTGCGTAGCCACTGGTGAACACAGAGGAGCTGGTGAAGGCATTATGGGGGAGTTGTGTGACCAGAGCGTCATCACATTTCTCTGCAGAAGAAGAAAATGGAAACATTACGATAACATGAAATAACAGAGTGTGATTTCTGAAATAACAGAAATCACACTTGAAAGCAGCAAACACCATATTTGGTAAGAAGAGTTCATTAAGTCCAACCTCTAAACTGCTGCTTCTGTTAACAGTATGACATTAAACAGCAGAAGCATTTGGAGGATGGTGTCTGTGGTGCATTGGTCATCACCTAGCTAACAATTTTAGGTTGTAAGAACATTCCCAGAACATTAAGTTCCATTAAGTAACAAAAATGTTATTTTGAAAGTTCTAGGAATGTTCAAAATGTCCAGGTTTTCGAAGTTATATTAATTGCTTGGTTATAAGAACATTTGTGTTATTCAATGCTATTCAAACATTTTTTAAAGGTTTTTAAAACCTCCAACTAATGGAATTATGATTTTGATATTATTATACAGTATATATGATGATTATATGTATATATGAATGATACATAATGTTAAAAGGAACAAATATCTAAAAACATCTAGAAACATCTACTAATGTTACTGCAAGAACGTTTTTGATAACTTTCTAAACATTCTGAGAATATTATCTGGATATAAGTTCTTCACATTTAAAAGGCAAAAATGCCAAGCCAAGAATTCTTTTCAAACAGAAAAGGGTAAATCAGCACTGAATCAAAATTGGTCATTCAGTTCACACACAATTTAAGAGATTTGGCCGGAAGTGTGGCATACACCGGTCTCCTCTCCTCAGGTGTAAATTGGAATTCACACTGACAGAGTTTTGCAGTGAAAAGGTGTCATTTATCACTTTGTCCCCTCACAAAAGTCATTAATTTCAAGAGGAGTTGGCGATTTGAGGTGAATGTGAGTGACAGCAACTGTTGAAAAGTTGAGCAGAAAGTTGAGTGTATGCAAATGAGCAGCAATGTGACGTGAGGAGAACCAATGGGAGCGCAGAGAGTGAGGTTCATGTGAGGCAAACCAGGACGCTACAGTCAAGCGTGAATGCTAACAACCAACAGTTCAGCGACACGGTGACCCCCAACAATGTAATTGGCATCTTTGTGAACACCTTTTAAAATCAAGTCTATGCCAAAAACAACCAAAGTTTCATTTTAATTAGATGAAGAAAAGAACAAAAAAACAAAAACAGTACATATATCAAATAAAAAAATCAAATTGAGTGCTGTATCAGGTCTATTCAGCATAGACATGTGCTTTAATTATAATATCAAATATATCAATAATACATAAAAAAATTGAAATGTTCCTTTTCACACATTGTGGCATTGTGGATACAAATGAGAACCAATCAAGTCTGTGCACAATTACTTCTAAACTGGCATTAACTTTGTATAAACAAAGGCGTCCTGGTGTTTATCATTACCACAGCAAAGTTTTTATTTAAAGGGGACATGACCTAAAAAGGGGTTCCAAATTTCCCACAATGCCACACAGAGAAAAGTTTCAACGGAACACAACGGGAAGACAACAGGACACACAGAACTGCACAAACATTCTGATGATGAGCTTCAGTGAATGAAAAGACAGCTCTCAGATACAGACCTGTCCCACAGCAGCCACAGCAGAAGTGACTGATAAAGGCAGTTTGGTGTATTCAACATGAAAGCACAAACAACACATCCTCTATATTTGCCTTCAGCTGCGACGCGCTACATTCAATCACCGTTCTTGCGAGGGGGGAAGGAGCTGTTGATATGCGAGGAGGGTACGGAGGCTGGAGATTTCTGCCGCTTGATGCTTCTTCTAATGAATATCTGCCATGTTCAAGTATTATTTGTCTCCAAATCCCAAGTCAAATTGGCCTTTTAACCAGGAGCATGAAATGCTTTTTGTACACGCATATCTGTCCTTACTGAGAGCTGTATCTGTTTATCATTCACATTTGCACAGAAGATGCACGTTGCACAGGGGACGCATGGAAATGGTTCACTCCGTCACAAAACCTTCTCAACCTGTTGCGGATACCAGAAGTACCCAATTACAGTTGACATTATGGTGTCAAGCGTGAGTAATTACCGTAATTTGCACGGTATTACTGTGACAGTTGCCGATCGAAAACAAACAATTAACGATTTAAAAACTCAATAGTATTTGGGGATTTATCTCACGAGCCAACTGAGATACTGCTCAGAATTTGCAGATATCTTCAACGGAGGAATCAATTAAGTTTAGCCATAAAAATAGTGCAATTTGAAGTCCACTAGCAAGAAACTGTCAGAGCTAACATAATATCCCATTTTAGAGTGAAGGCTGCTTACCAATACAGTTTAGTGAGAGAAAGGTCAAAATTAGTTAGAAGCTTCACTACGTTGCAGAGTGGTAAAGAATCTTTGCAGGTAACCAAAAATCCAGCTAACAGAGAATGTTCTTATAATGTTGTATAGTGTTGGAGGTTCTCTGAAGGAAGTTCTCTGCAAATGTTTTTGGAGTAAAACCTTTATTTTAAAGTTACACTTTTTTTAAAGTTTTGATATATCAAATACATATATCAAAAACTTCTTAAATTGTTAGTGGAACATTACCAAATAAAAATGTTTGATTAACGTTTTTATAACCAAGCACTAACATTAATACAGAAACTAAAAAACTGGACGTTTTGAACATTCTTTGAACATTCAAAAAAAAACATTATAACCGTTTATGGAAATGTTAGGAAAATGTTTCTACAACCTTAAATTAGCTGGAAGTTAAAGGTTTAAAATCCTAATGACTAAAGCTTTGAGTGAGAAAATCACTTAACCTCAGGTCTCCAGAGGACTGACCCTTTAATAAGTGTTCTGCAGGTTCCTTTGAATAAAGTTATAGAGCAAGAGAGACAGAAAAAGAAATGGATGAAACTTAAGCCAGTTTTCTGGCCTGTACTTCATCAAAAAAGGAAACTGAAATAGGACATTGTGAGCACACCCCAGATTGTAACATTGTGGAAAGGCACAAATTAAAATGATCATGTCTTTAATTTACTTGGAAGAAAAGTCATTGAATGACTCAGAGTGTAAAATGACTCACTGGCGTGTCATTAATTATACTCCGCGTTTCAGGGTAAATCATTTCGAAATAAGTAGTGGAAGTAAAGAATATGGCAAAGCTATTCAGTTAATTTATGAGTCTGCCTTCATGAGCAAATGTTTCTATCCATTAGTCGCTGTGAGCATCAAAAATCAACTACACTCATGACATCATCCTAATCCACCGTAGCAGATTTCTGTTGCACTGTTTCAGAAGTTTGTATCGAATTATTCTTTTTAAAGCTTTACCTCTGAAACGTGACACACACTGTTTGTTTTCGATCATTACAAAGGAGTTTCTGAGACTACAGAGAAGATCTGCCTGACTCAGACTGGAGCAACAGGCCTTTATTTTCTGAGGTAAACGCGGAGAACTGAAACAGTGGAAATTAGAGGGATCATCTATCAGGATCGTGGCAAGACACATTACAGAGAGACCTGCAAATCGTTGTTCAATCCTAAAACAAATTTCACTGTATTCCGGAGAGGAAGACGAAGGAGAAATGTGTCACAAAAATAGATTTACTCATCCATGTGACATTTTCCTCTGAACAAATACTTCAGCCCTGAGCAAATAGCACGCTGTCTCTCTGACGCTCATCAGCGGAGTGACCATAATGATGAGCTGTCTGTTTTATCATTTATACACAGTATGTCTGACAGTATTACAATCTGAAGAAAGAGAACATGATGAATAAAGACCAGTCCCTGTTTTTAAAGCACACGCCAAGGAAACATTTTTGCAGTTCTTGAACCCTTTGGTCTACAGACATAATTTTGGTGCTTATTCAAACAAATACTTGAAAAATTAGACCAAAATGTTAAATTAATCATATAATACAGAAAATGAACAGAGAGCTTTTAAGATAAGAGTGCAGTTTTCTGAACCTGCAAAAAATACACTGATTTTCAAACAAATGTCCAGAAATTTAACTGCCAGTGGTCGGCCAATTATACAGTCCTGCCCCAAACACCATTAGTAGAGTCAATGTTGGACTTTCAATGTCTTGAAAGCTTTTCAAGAAATACAGCCTATGAAATACAACCAGTGAGCAACCTATAGTTGTTTCTGGATTTAAACTGGAATATAAGTATTTTAACCCCACCATATTGTTTATTATATACTTCAGCTTTAAATATACTGAAAAGTAAAAGCAAATATTTGCACAAAATATTATGAGAAATGGCCACTTGAAGTTTTCAAAAGGCCTCATGTTTTAAATATTCACCTCTTTTGAAATTATCATCAAATTTCAAAAGCATCTTTAGCTTTGCTATCTTTCAAATGCCTTGAGTCCTTGAGCTTTTAAATGATACAGTGTTTGCTACAGATATTATTTATTTCAAACTTTACATTTATTTCTTATTTATCTAAATAACTTTTATCATCATAACATATGAAGATACTGAATCAGAAAACAAATATGAAAATATGTAAATGTAGTCAATGAAGCCAAATCAACCTGCCAAAATAATGATATAAAAGCAACACAGAAAAAAAACAAGAAAAAAAGACATTATTCAGTCTCGATTACTGTAAACAGTTCCAGTTATGCTCATTATTTTTATTTTGTGTTACATGGGTCAGTGTGTAGGAGTGTTTATGTTAGTTTTGAAACAATTTCTCTGTCCGTTGATCGATCTCTACAAAAACAACTTACAGATATTAAGAGCAGACTTTGCCCAAGGAATCACATCAGACATACAGCCAGACATACAGACATCTCATGCCTATCTCATTCTCCTCTGCATTATGGCAAGACAGCCTTTAGTGGCTTAACTACCCCAGCTTATAATGTTTCCATTAAGTAACAAAAACAATAAAAAATATTATTTTAAGGACCGAAAATGTCCTTAAAATGTGTTTTCATACAATGTATTAACACTATTGCTTGATTTTAAGAATGTTATTCAAAACCTTTTAATTGTGTCACATTTTTAAAACATTCCACTAACAAGGACAATGTTTTGGTGTATATGCATTTGGTATATGATGTTAAAAAAGATACTGCAATAGTTTTTTGATAACCTTTGGACAACACAACACAGAACTTAGAACAAGCCTAGATGCCACACAAATTTCACTCAACACATTATTTTTAGGGATGTTTGCTTTGTTGCCTGATTTGCATAATTCTTTTAGTGAATCAGGTGCTAAAACACACGAACAGAGCAAATAAACGACCCCCCAGGTTCCTCTTTGAGTTTTTACAAGTCATTGCTTGCGAGCCATTTTACAGTGTGTCTAAAATAAAGATATTGAGAATACTAAAATTACACTGATGTTAGATTCTGTTTAATGCAGATGTGGTCAGTTTAGTCTGTGGGGAGAAGAGGTGCAGAACTCAGATCTGTTATTTATCTAGCCAGTGTCTCTGGGGTGTGTAAACTCTGAAGTGCTTTGACTCAGTATCTTGCTGCGGGTGCTCGGACCATGTGATCTTTTCTTAGTTTAAACTATCTTTTGGGGCCAATGAATCTTCTGAATCTGCTAAAAATTGTAAACTAAAAACGGTACACTACTGTATCCACTTACTTTGTACAGTATATATACTGTATGTATATGACAGGCCTCTTAGATTCAATGCCAGCAACAAAAGCAACAAATAAATAAAAAATAAATAAATCAAAAAGGGACTTAACCACCTCTCTTTTGTCTCCTATCTTAATGTGCACCTGTGCTTGATGGGAACATCTTGTCCTGTTGGCTACCGGCTGTCACCTGGGAGTTGCCAGAAAGCTGAAGGGGGCATTTTAATCATAGTCAGGTCTCAACTGACTGCTCCACTCAAGCAAAGCCAAGTGATCAGTCTATGCAAGATCAAATTCTGCTTTTCCTTCGTCCAATTGTAGGAGAATCTGACAAGTGTGATTTGACAAAGCCCCCAGGAACATCTAAAATGTATGTGTGTTGCTAGTAACTCAGGTAAAGATGATGGATACACTCACAAAGGATTAAAAGCATTTTGAAAGATGTTGCTGTCAATGGAAGTCACACGGTGTGGCAGAACCAGGTTTACGAGAATAATTACAACAATTTTAGCTATAAGTAATGGGCCCTTTTGGGTTCAACAATAGATTATCATCTTATCAGCTCATAATTCATCTCTCCCCAGTAATAGAAACTTATATTCAACTGCTGAGAATTTATAATAGGAAACAGATAAAATGAAATAAGAAAGGTAATATGAAAAGTGAGTAGCTTGCAACCAATTTACGATTTTATTTATTGCTCAACGTTTCATGAATTTCACAAGTTCAGTATTTCGTATGTTCCCCTTCAGCTTTAATGACAGCATACCCTCGAGCTAGCATGGACTTCAGTTTGCTCAAAACCTAATGATCCATGTTATCCCAGCATGATTTAATATATAATAATGTTCCAAAGATCATCTTGTGTGCTTCAATGAAAGCAATAAAATCTGACCTTTAGATCTAAGCTGATATTTGATTAGTTACTAAAACTTTACTTTCAGGTTTAAATATAAATCAATATCAATCAATATAATCTTATACTGTTTCTATCTACTTATCTATCTACCACAATTTATTAAAAAGACTAAAAAAGATTGATAGAGAAATATGTGAGCTGTCAAGTAGATCCATTTTCGTAGCACAGATAGCTCAATTTCAGTGGGTAGATAAATGAATTTGGGTGTGTCACTGTCTTTAATACATCATTCCAATGAGCATCTGATATTTCTGAAATCACTATCTCTCGGACCCTAAATCTTCCAATGAATACGAAATTGCATCCCGTTTCGTTGATCCCAAATTCTGCATTTCCATTTTGCAAACATACAACGTCCACACGCTGTTTGGCACGAGATCTCACGTGTGAAATTGTTCCACGGTCACTGTGAATATGATCTGCAGAGATGGAATTAAAAACATCAGAGAAACAGCGGAGGAAGAAAGACACAGTAGCGCGGCCCGTTTTCTCATGCAGTCTGTTTGTAAAGGGACTGATGCCATTCGCTATTAGCAGTCCTATGCAATCAAGAGATACAGAGAGAGAGAGAGTCCAAAAGAAAAGCTTATCAACAAATGACAGCCACACATGCGAGCTACAACTGAGTCACAATTTTCCAGGATTCATACTCAAAATAACAAGCATGGGAGATGATTTCATTGGCCGTCTGGGTGCTGGGGCAGCGATGATGCCTCCTTTAAGTTCTTCACTATTAAAATAACGAACCTTGACTTCGTTAAAATCAATGCAATCTTTTCAGGTGGCCCATTGTTGTGCTTTAACCAGGTATGAATAAATGAATCAGTGGGGCTCACGGTGAGAGCGCTAATTGCTTTTGTGCAACGTACCGGTGTGGCGCTATCATATTCGCTCATGCTGATGAAAGATATCTTATATGGTGTGTGAATCTTAGCTGTGATAGCAAATACTGCGCATACATGGTCTCTGAAATACATTAATCACTAAGCATTCATAAAGAACCTTCTTTATATATCAATTGCTGGTATTTACTTTGCCTTTTATAATATTTAATGCCAGCATATGGAAATGAATCATACTGTTAACTATAATAAAAGACTGGATAAATGACTTCTTACTTGCCTGAATATGAGCCGACTCTGTGTCTGATATGATACCAAGAATTAAATGCAGACTGCTGAAAATAGCTGTTTTGATGATGTTTGCGATTTGTTGGCATGAATTTTTACACATCCTGTGGGTCAGCTGGGAAAGAGAGGATTTTCAGTTTTGATTTGCTGAGTACTAATGCTGCACTTTTATGTAGTCAAACAAACAAAACATAATTTGTTTAACATATGATCAAGGGTATATAAAACAAATACACAAGAAAATGAATAAATGAAGCAGGGAAGAGTATTAAATTAAAGGTCATGCACAAATCACTGTCTACAGTTGCATAAGATATACAAGAGTCTCTCTTATTTCATAGGTTTCATTTAATCCTGTGATATACAGGCATGATTTTAACTCCAGATTCAAGACAAGAGCGATAAACAGGTTGTCAGATTAACTTTAGAACATAGCTGATCTCTATCCTCACAACATATGAAACTTCTACATTCGTTCACACACACAAGTCAAGTTGAAGGTAATTAAGGGCAAACTCCATTTTCTGGCAACCCTCCTCATTCCAGCTGATGTATTATGGGATGGTGTTACCGAGGAGTTGGGTTCACCCGGGTTAATGGGAGCCCGAGGCTGGTGAAGCTAACCGGCTAACATGTAGAGCGCTAAAGGTTTGCAGCGTTGTCCGCATGTCAGCCACCAGTCTTTAATTACAGCCTTAAACAAACAGCACCATCACAATCCCTCCGTACCTAATGTTTCATAAAGGCAGGAACAGAAATCCATTGCTAATGGTTTTGCAGTGTATTAGCTCTTTTCTTATGCATTCTGAAGGTTATTAGCAATGGATTAATTGGACTAGAGGCCCATTTTCTTCTTCAAAATTCACATCTTCAAAATTTCATGAAAATAATTGCTGTGTACATAATGGCCCTAATTACACTTCAAAGGGAGAGAAAACGTAAAATATGATGTACAGCCGACTAATAATAAAACCGGTTCTAATTAAAATCCTTGACATTGTTTGCGTATCAAGCAACAAAGTAATAATTAATTTTACTATTAAAGTAACATTTCTCAAAACTTGGATATGGATTATTCTTATACATCGGAGTCTGTAGCCTAACATGACCTGAAAACAACAACTACAGCTCACAACCATAAAACAACAAGTCTGATTTAAAACCATCTGCTCTGTTAACACAACAAAAACTCATCTCCAATATCACAACCCAGCTAACAATTTTAGGATTTAAGCACACCAACGGTTTATGCTCTCCATATATGTTAAAATAAACTGTTTTGTTAAACAAAAAGATATATCATTTATATCTTAGATTTTGTCTTCTATGATGTAGGTTTCATTGTTTCACTGTGGACCCGATTAAAAGAAAAGCTGTCATTACCACAATCAGCTGTAATATTTTTTTCCTTTACGGTCTATGGAATGACAAAGGGAGGCAGTTACTTACTGTCTGTTTACTGTCTGGTTCAGACTTTTTACAGCATTAGTAATGATGTGTAAAGTTGCTTCTACAGTATGAAGTAATGAAGAGGGATAAAGACTCACTGGGACATTGTCTCAGCATCCTTCACTTCCTTTAATGTAAACAAACATGATAAACAATTTACCCTAAAGACAGAAATAGAGTTTCCTTCTCACAGGTGCAGCACAGGAATCGTATGTTTATGAGGGACCCTGGAGGCCAAATTAACTTTGTGATTCAATAGCCTCTGGTATCATTCTTTGGCTTGATTGTTCTATTCCGTGGAGTAGCCAAAATCCTATGAGAAACTGAAGCATTTAAAGTAGGTATACATGTCTGAAAATAATTAATTCCCTATTGTTATGTACACAGTTCAGTAAAGGCTCTTGTGGCTGTGTGTTGTTACAGGTAAGAAGGGAAGGAATTTAGAGTAATGAGAACATCTGGGTAAATATGGGAAAGAATGTGTCTTAAAGCAGCTTGTTACCTTGATGCCCAGTCAGACGGTTACTCCAGACAATGCTTTTATGTTAAGTACCTAATACAGAAACTAGTTTCAGACAAGGTCCTAAAGTGCCATAAAATCATATCAAATAATCTACAACATGTTCATGAGAGCTTTAGACACAAGCAAGCAAATACTGAATGACTACAATGATGATTTCTCAGTTAAAGTGAATAACCCAACCGGGAACATTCTCAGACTGTTGCTTGTCAAAAACTAGTAACAGGAACATTGCAATAACATTAGCAGGGCATTTTTTAGCATGTATATCATATATCAAAACATCATTTTAATAGTTGTTAGTGGAAAATGTTACAGAATTAAAAAAAAAATTGTAAAAACTTGAACAGCGTTGTTACATTTATTTATCTTATAACCAAGCAATAATGTTAATACAATGTCTAAACACTGCATGTTTTTTGAATGTTCTTAAAATATTATTTTTTACCATTTTTGTAACTTGGAAATGATAGGAAAATGTTCTTACAACCCAAAATTGTAAGCTGGGATGTTAAATGTACTTTTTTTTTATTATTCACTTATTTCCATCACTGCATAAAGTAACATTTTAATTCTGTCCAACTGCACAGGATTGTGGGTTTTACAAGAAACAAAGGATGCTGTCATGCAGTCTTAAAAAAACAACCAGATAAAGACATCTTTACTTGACACAATGTGACGCAAACATTGGATCTGTAATGTAACCTTCACTGTAGAGTCACAGTGTATATGTATGTCTTTATTCAAAGGACCTCACGTAAACTAAGCTGGTGTGTGTGTGTGTGTGTGTGTGTGTGTGTGCTACAGCATGTCAGATAAGAGTGACAGTGGAACAGTGCTCCTGGAAATCTCTTCAGAGGTTGCCATTGGAGTCACCTCAGCAACACTCTGCTCTGATTGGCTGCTCTATTCTTCCCCTCTGCAGCTGTCCAGTGATTGATGGAGCTGCAGATCAACAATGCACCAGTCTGTCCACCCAACACTGGACAACATACTGCTGAGCTCACAGCAGAGTCCAGTTGAATACAACGAATGTGCACTAATGCCCAGGGCTAATCAAATAATGCCTATTTGTACTAATACTACTTTGTACTAACATATCCAAACTTTATTAAACGTTGATATAATATCACTGAGATAACAAAGCACTATTGTGATCTGAACAAAAGCAGGTATTTTAAATGGATAAACATTTAAAACAGGACATTTAAAAATGGTGCTTAAAGTTTAAAATCATCCACAACCTGTACGGCTCTGAGAAAGTCAGAGATTTTCATTTCTAGTTGGTTTTTATTTATGCCTCTTAGAGAAAATGCTTTAAACTAAACTGCTCGGTTCACGTAACTCAAAATAAGCCCAAAATTGGTTTACCCTTTTGAGACTTACTTCACGTAAATAAGAGATCATTTCAAGTTTTTAAATCCATTTAAAACCTTCTTTTAGAAGGAAAAGCTCTAAAACTTCACAGAACTCACTTCAGCACAGTGAACAATGAGCTCTTTTTCTGTAAATCACAGGTTCCAGTGACCTGGTCAAATGCAAGAGAGTGAATGAGAGATATATTGAGAAAAGATACTCTGAAATTGTTAAGCCTGTAATAACCATTAAGCATTACAGTGGTTTTGTAGGTCAAGCATGTAAAGTCATTTCGCTTGACTCAGCCGTTCAAGTAAACAAACTGAAATAAATCAGTGATCTAAAGATATCCATCAGCAGGAAGTGCTGTGATGTTTGCTATGTGTGATTCAGAAAATATGCACTTAATTAGAGTGTTAAGTTGCATAATTGAGAAAGCATGCCAATGTATGAATTAACAGCATGTTATTTCAGTGTCTAACTGACAAGACTGATTAAAAAATTACAGTTTAAGACAAGTTTACATCTTACAGTAACTTACTGTAATTTGGCTTTTTGATGCAATTTTGTGTACAAATGCCTTAAACATTAAGTCAGATAAAGACTAAAAATTTGTACAATTAATGTTTCTCCGGGTCATCCATTAGTTTAAGTCCAGCGCACAGCATTGTGGGATACAGTATTCCACTCTGCTATATTGTATACTGCTTATTCTGTCAAATGTACTGTAGAGTAGGTTATGCATATATTCTATGCAGAAAATGCACATACTGTAGACAGTATACTTACTACATTTGCAGCAATATCAAGAACAGTATGGTGTACAGTACATGCTATTTTGAACACAGCCATGCTTTTGTGATAGAAAGAAGACATTTAGTCATAAGTCATCTCAAAATGTAGTATTGCAGTCATCCATCATACACACACACACACACACACACACACACACACACACCCAACAGCACATATGGGCTACACATACACAATTCAGCTCACACCCACACAACAGACATACTGTAATAACATGATCCAGTATTTGCAGGTATTTTAACATACTTTGTAGTTTTAGCACACTAGATTTTGTATACTTGGATTGACATTAAAATGCAACATCAATGCACTGATAGCATTTAGAACAACACATTTAAATAAAAATAATACACATGAAAATGTTTAGGCTTCTTTTAAGGTTCAAACTTAAGGTCATTGCATTTATAATAAATAATTTATTGCATTTAAAGCAGTAAACATACTGTATTACCTAATTTACCCAAAGCTTTGATGATAATTAAATTCAGAGTGCAAATGACTTTATTACTCTCATCTACATTTCAATTATAACTAAATAGACTTTCATGGACAAAGTTTTATTATGATTTACTGCTAAATGAGTCAGGATTGTATTTGAACATTAAACTTAGTTTTTTACATTGCACATAAATAAAATGAATGCACATATTAGATGCTGTCAATGAGTTGATGTTGATTAGTTGGTTTGATGCTAAAATGTACAAATACGTACACATGTATTTTATGTACTTACCCAGCTAATGGGAAATGTTCTTAGAACGTTCTGTAAAAGTTCTTTCAAAGTTATCAAAAAATGTACTTGAAGTAACGATTCAGAGTAACAGAGTAACTGTAGGGTTAAACTTTATATATTTAAAAAATTTCATTAAGTTGTTAGTGGAAAGTTACAGAATTAATGCTTGAATAACATTCTAACCGAGCAATAATGTTAAAACAATGTCTATAAAACTGAACGTTTTACACATTAAACATTTTTTAAATAAAGTTTTTGTTACTTACTGGAAATGTTAGGGAAACGTTCTTAACATTCTTATCCTTTACACACACATACATGGACACTCAGACTGTTATACAGACATCTGTCCTGAATATTTCACTGGACAGGGGTCTCAGATCACCATCTGATGCATGAAATGTGGTGCGCTGGAGCTTAAAACGTGTCTGGACTGAAAGAGGATGACACTCAGAGATCAGACATAACTATCAGTCCCTCGGCATTCATAATCATTGATAATCAGCTAGACTGTCAGAGGCTACTGAAGGTTCCTGACAGGAGAGCTTTCAAAGCCTGTGAAGGGTCTAACAGATGTTCTGCATTCATTAAAAAGACAGAGGTCCGCTCAGTCAGATTTCAAGTTCAATCTTCTGGACATGGACACAAGTAGACCCATGGCTTTCCAATTGTGCTGAAATAAACATCTAAACTAGCCCAAGCTGGTCTCAGCTGATTTAAGCCAGTCTAGTAGGTGCCCCAGCCCTGCCAAGCTTGTCTTCGGCTGGTTTAGCCGGGCTGCAGCTAGTCTAGTCTAAACATCTAAACAACCAAACCAGACCATCTAAGAGACAAGCTTAGGCTGTCTCTTAAGATGTTTTTTTTGTGTGTTTTAGCAAGTGATCACTGTTTGTTTCATTAAAAATAACAATGATTGACTCGTTTGATGGTAAACAAACATATGCAAGAAAAATAAGAACAAAACGCGACGCCTACATGTTAATTAAAATAGCTGTGCTGTCCAGGTCTGAACAAAGTCTAAGATGAGTTAACATGAAAAGATGGCGAAGACTCTTATATATGTAGGCTGGAGAGGGGGCGAAAATCATTTGTGCTAACATCATACACACACAAACGTGCACAAGAGAAAAAGACAAATCCATGTGTATAAATCACTGCAAATAGATGCAACAAGAAACTGAAACAAAGGAAGGTGGTGAGGACCTGCATAGATTATGACAAGCCCATCAAATTTCTCATCCTGTACGAGACTCTAGGGAAGCTCTTCTGCATCAATCAATAGATGTAATCAACAGCCCTTTAGAACAAGCAATCGCAAGTACAGCTGAGATAATGTGTCATCTCTCTGATAGCAGCTTCTCTAGAACTGGAATCATCTGTGAGGTGTTCATACAAACTTCTTGATCTAATGCATGATGTTACTAAAGCAAAAGGGGCACATACACAAATACGAAGAGATTCTGAAAGTCATGTCATTTTTTCAATGCCAACTTTGTACTCAAATTGTTAAACTCATTTGTAAAAACAAACAAAGTGGTCTCAGACTTTTGGACCCCACTGTATATGTCTACGTATTGTTGTTGATAAAAGCAGTCAAACACTGTGAGGTATGGTAATGGATTCTATATTAACCTAACTCTAATGTTGCAAGCCTAAGGCAACATCCCATCAGAAATCTCCATTAGAACAGATTTATGGAGCGTGTGCCGGGTATATTACACCTGCAAAGCATTTACACTGAAGATCATCAGCAGGCGTCATCGCACTATGAAATATGTCAGTTTGTTCTCTTATGATGAGCCTGTTATTTAATTCACCTGGTCATTATAAGTTAATCAGGCTTAAGTGGGAAAATAAATTAAATATAATTGCATGACATTGTGAAGTGGATGTCGCATCTAATGTTTACAACAGACAGCACTGAATTATTCTGTTATTTTGTATAAAATAAACCAAATAAATCAATGACAGTATCCAATTATAGCATCAACATGCAATTCGAATACTTTTCATTAACAAGACACCAGTAATACAAAATCTGGCAACCAGATTTTAGACTCAGAGCCAGAAACACCAGTTATGTTTTTGATGGGTGTGGTTTAACTAAATCTGATGTAATGCCTGTCTAGAAAAAAATAGCGCTTTTTATTTTGTGTTTGTTTCTAAATCTCTTCTCCTATTATCTATGGTGCACATGCCACTGAATAAAACAATGTTTTGTTAGCTCAAAGCTGTACTATTTAAAATGCTTTAAATGGTTTCTTCTGAAAAAGCTAGATTGATTGACTGGCTTCCTTTTTTCTAAGCTTTAGGCTGTTTTTTCAAAAGAAAAACTGCTCTGAGAGATAATTATTTTCCCACAGTTTTCCACGTAGCTTCTTCGGAAAACATAAGAAATGTGCATATTTGTTTTCCCTGCGTTTTCAGTTATTTAACATAACGTAATAATCACAGATGGTAAGAGAAAAACAAACCAAATCCCAGATCTGATGGTCCCCATCAAACAGAGATCTTCCGTGGTGCTTTCTTCATTTAGAAAAGCCCAGATGTGTGAAGGATGAGTGAGCGCGGAGATTGGAACACTTCTGGGAACTCTCTCGTCTCTTGCAATAGGAGCATCCGTGCTGTTTTGAAAGCAACACATGGAAAAATGTTTGGAAAATGCGATCATTAAATGTTTTCGTGGAACACCTCTGCAGTGACGATACAAAATCCTGCAATGTTACAAACTCAAAATCAGGTGAAAACCACAGGGGCAAAACTTTAATATCTGAAACCAACAGATCAGTATTTAAAGATATTCTCTAAAGGTGTTTATTCCGGCTTGGACTTCACAGTTATCCAACATAATACCCGTCCGGGTACAGAATGCTTTGAAAAGCTGACACCTTGAGATATATTGCAGCATATAACACAAGCCGTTTTTTTCTAAAAGTTTAAATACAGCATCTTGGCAGGTGAAATTTTCAACATTGGTATGCTAATGATAAACTGTCTGCTGGGTTGACACATTCCTTCTGCGTGATGAAGAATAGCTATTACCGAAACACACCTGAGCATATTTCTCAGAGATCTCCAGATGATAGCCAGACACGGGGTTAATTGTCAGAGAAATAGATCATACCGATTGTTTTAATTGTTTTATCAAGCTAACTGCACCGACATATCACACGTTCGGGAGCTCTGAAAGCTCATCTCTGGAAGATGATCACTGTGAAGATGTGATTTGATTTGATATACGAGTTATTTTGATTTGAGTACACCGAGTTACCCTCATCTACAGGTCAAACAGAATCTTTTGATAAAACGTTTAAAGAGTCATTCACTGACTCAAGCAGATAATTGAGCGTGTGAAATGTTTCAAAGGCTTTCAGCTGACAGTTTAATGAAACTGTTTATTTATTCCATTTTTCCACATTGCAGCTGGCGATTAACTATTGAATCAGAAAATCACAGATTTTAATGAGCGCCATAAAATTATTACACTCAATACAAACTACTCAAGTTATGTGCCAGAATGACAAAATAGACCATTTGCTGCTAATTACATCTGAATAAGCAAAAGGCCATAAATACATCAGAATTCTTAAAATCGCTCATGTGTTTAATAAAACGATTGCTTCTTGTAGAAACAGACAAATCTCATTCTGTTAGAAAAAGTGACTTTGATTTACAGTAGCTGCAGTGCTTGGAGACAGACAGCACAAAAATCTACTTTATATTACCAGCGTTTGAAAATGTTTACAGTAGTTTCACAAAACACGGACAGGAAATATCAAGCCCCAGGGAAAAGTCGGCAAGAAAAGTTGAAGGACAACTTTAGAATCACAGATTTCTAAATGTGGCTATGATGCTAACAGACATGAAAATGATGCTAACATTGATGAAAAACTGAGGGAATCTTTTATGGACACTGAAATATCACTCACTTTGTCCTTATATTTGAGGCTAAACATAACTAAATGCAAAAGCTACACAAACAATTTCTCATATTATACTGCAAGTAGGAGATCCAAGTTCTTAATCAAATCCAGGCGAGATTGTCCAGATGTTAAATACTGATGGTAACTAACTGCATTAAATCTATAAAAATATCTTAGAATGTAGAATTACAGCTCTGAAGTTTAGAGTGTGTAAGTAGCCCTATGCATCTGTAAAAAGAAAGGAGAGAACGTCCTTGTTTTTGAGCCCAAGCACAATCAGCGAATATTTCTGCCTGGATAAATCATTCCCACCACAGGAGCTGCATCAGCCGGCTGCAGTCTAACCTTCCATGAGAGCTGATGATACATCAGTGCCAGAAGAACATCTCTCTGCCGCTGGATAGAGGAGATCACACAGCACGAAGAGCTCAGCCTGTCACTTTGCATGTGTGGCGACACCGCCGTCGCAGTGAGGTGCAGTTTCTGCTGGTCCCATCGTCTCGTGAAAACAGATGTTGTGTTTGGTCTCCCAGCTATGCTGTGAGGAATGGCTCAAATCTCAGCTGCATTAAAGCAGCTGTTTCCTGATTTTTTATATGAATTCTGCATTAAACACTCTGAGAATACACTTGTGTCTCTAATTACTCAAGCAATGTGACTGTTGTTCTGAGTAGGCATGACTGTAAGTCAGTCACAGATAATTACAGCCGTGCTGATATTCAGTAAGTGTGACATTACTGGCATTGCAATACAATACGATATAAAATAAGGGAGTGTTAGGTTAATGTTATATTTTAGTACTTTCTCTCTGCCCAACAAAAGAATCAAGCCTACAGTCACAGAGTATGTTTGAGAAGCGGCAACAATTTGCCCCCCTTCCTCAAAGCACATAGTTACCACTCCGTTCCAGATCCACTCCAGGTTTTCTATTTCCAATTTCATTACAAACCCAGATCCAAAGCAAAACACCCAATTCCAAGCCACTATCCACAGATTACGCTGGTCTGGAATGCCGCAAACACATACCAACAGAGTGAAACAAACAGTTAAACAACAAAGTACAGTTTCCCTAAATACCAAAAATGGAACACCATCTGGCCAAAAGAATTAGAGGAGCAGAAATAACTGTTGTACAAAATAAACTAACTAATTATTAACTAATACTAATACTGAAAGGCAAAGACAATAACAGCTTCTTTTGAAACTCCATAATACAAAAATCCATAATGTTTAGCTTGATGTTACCCTGTGGTCCTAATAATACAAAAACTCTTCATAATGGGATTAACGCTCCAGTTCAAACAACCACAAATTCCAGTTCTGTGAATGTCATGGAGATCAGACTCAAATCTATTGCGTTAAGCACAGGTTTAGCCATGTGTGTTGGTGTTTCAATGAGAAAAGGTACCATGGAAATGAGACTTTACTCGATATATTGATGTTTCCAGCTGCAGACCGAAAAAAATCTTTTTCAGCAAATACAGTGGTTGAATTTTTCTCATATGTGGAAGAGGTCAGCCATATCTATGTAATTTGTATTTGAATGTGTATTTATCTATTACCTCTAAGGCCATGAGAAAATACATTAAATCAAATAATAAAAACACAGATACCCACCCTCACTACAAACAAAACACAGTATTCTTCCACAAAGAATCAAAATTAACATGCTAAAAGGATGCAGTTCCACAAACTGCTTCTATTGATGTTTCAAAGAGTTTTTGAGCTTTCCAGACTTGAAAAATCCATAAGCAAGTATGACTTACTTCCACAACAACCAGAGGAAGATCAATGTCCTCTATGTTTACAGCTTTACATCTGTCATAATATTCATGTTTGTGACTTTTAGTTGTGTTCCCCGGAGGTTCCTGACCACACGGGCTCATCTGACTGGTCGTTCGGTGGTGTGAAAGTCTATTTTTTTACTGTCTTTTGTTTTCTACAAACTTCTGAGGGAAATTGCTCTCATCACCCGATGTGCCCTGGGCCTGACAGCAGTGTGTCAATTGTTTTTTTCTCAGCAGAAAGAAGTGTAGCATCTCTCGCTCCGTCATTCTGACAGCCGAAAGGGAAAATATAAAAAAAATGAAATAGGTGAAACCAGACAACTGAGGCTATCAAAGAAAAAAAAGACACACGGGAGGAAGCTACACCCAGTATTCTTTCTCTCCAACGTAGCTTTGGTGGAAAAAGCTGAAGTTGAAAAGGCGTCGTGATTTTCAATTCCAGGGTTCCCTGAATGAGAGTGAACGTCCTTTTGCCAGAGTGACAGCTGGTGAAAGAATGTGAGGTGGGATGTATTGAAGTGTCTGAAAATACTCTGTGGGAGAGCTTGCTGCTTGCAACCTGATCATATTGGGGTTCAGCTACAAAACCTGAATGAGTGAAGAATAGCCAGTACTTTACAGTACTCTCCCCTGTCCTTTCACCATTTCAAATTTAAGTTTTGTTGCTTTAAAAGATAGGGTAGACAATTTTTAAGAGGCTAGCAATAGCAAGCTAACTTTAAAAGCATAAGATCCCGCCTCCTATAAAAGTGCGCTATGGTATGCAAATACATAGTCTGACCGAATGCAATGATTGGCTGAACATTTTATGGTCCTGCGCCTTCCACAGAAGAGAAATATGTATATATTTAGACTGATCACTGCATATATTTAGTGACTGCTATTAGAATGTGAAGAGACTTTTAACCAGCACAACAAAAAAAGTTTCTGGAAAAGATCGCCTACCCTGCCTTCACGACTATGCATAAAGTATCAATCAGTTATTGCAAACCACTGCAATATGCGCAATATTTCAATATATTACGCAGCCCTAGAATGTAAGACACTCATCAAAAAAATGCAATGAAAAATAAATGCAAAAAACTCAAATACAAATACATACAGTGCAGGTTATCCAGTGGGGTCATTGACCTGGTGTTAATGTTACATCCATAATGAGAATGAGGCTGTTAGTTAAATACTTCTATGTTAAGGCTTAAGCAGTATTAGGTGCTGATACAATTACATTCTCCCAAAGAAAAATAACATTTTTGATAACTTTTAGAGAACGTTCTGAGAATGTTCCCTGTTAGCTGGGTAGCAAGAACGTTCTAAGAATCATGTTGGCGTGACAAAAGCTTTATCGACTTTTGTCATTGGTACATGAAGGACATTGTGATGCTGAGCCAAAGTCACCCCAGTCACAAAAATGAAATGATTTTTAATCTAAGGATAAACCAGCATGATAATTGCTCACTACTCTGAGCGCCAAGCGATATATCACAGACTTCCTAATTGTAACCATGGGGATAAGCCAGAGCTCAGCTGACAGTGATATGTTGACAAGGGACTGTGATTTATAGATTGTGGATTTGTTTAAAGCTTCTGTGCTTTGTAGGTTTTACTTAAAGGCAATTTCTAGACTTTCAGATGTATATTTAAGCTAAATTAAAGTAAATGTCACATTTACAGTGCAAGACAGCTCCAAGACTTGGAGTTTACATACACCATTTATTTATACGTTATAAGTAGAAAACATATGTCTAGTGTACTTTTACTTATAGTGCGATCTGTGTACTTATGCAGTTAGATAAAAATGGCTATTGCCAGCCGATGCTTTTTCTGTTAAAAAAAATCTATTAGCGGTTAAATCAGTCAGTGAAATCATTAGTGTCACTAGTTTAAGTCTCACTAGTTAAACTGTTTAAAACTCTGGAGTGCAATTCTCCCTGACACACAAGTGCCACACTTTAAGTGCTTGAATCAGGCCTGTGTGGAATACAAACCTAAAAGCCACACAGAAATAATAAGTATGATTAAAGTCCCTTTAACGTAAATCAGTTCACCCAGGCAGTTCTTTTCTATGTAGGCAACAGACATACAAATCCATTCTTATCTACATCAGTTATACAATCATAAATGTTGCCCCAATCACACTAAAACAACTATTTTGTGGGGCTAATTTGCTTAATTTGTAAACGACTAATTTTACCAAAAAAGGTGATTGGCTCTTTTAAAAAGGGGCGGGGCTTCCTTACATTCCTATTGTTACCATATCACGTGTTACAATCTCTCCCATGTGGCACAATTTCATTTAATGTAAAGAGTTCCATACCTTCCTCCTATAATGACTCCTATAATGGCATTATAAATCCTATTAAATATCTATGGGAGCCATTTGTAATTTCTTAATTAAATCGTGAGGCACCATTAAAACGCTGCTCTTTGCTCATCGACACACACAGTGTCTCTTCACACAACAGATCTGTTGATTGTGACCTGATATTATCTTCATACCGGCTAAGCTGTTTGCCAAATCGCACCGTGGCTCTTATTCAAGTGTTGGGCAGTTATCGGCGGTGCGCTGTGAGTGATGAAGGATGAGCTCCTGGTGAGAGCTCTGAGAGCCGACCCACTAACAGCTGCTAATGAGTGAATCTATGGAGTCTCCTCACAGCAGCGTAACAGAGGAATGCCACAAAACAACAATGGCAGCGCTCGCTATTGATTTAGCTGTATCGTCTCTCCTTGCCTCCCACGCAATCTTTCTCTTCCTCCCTCACCAGCGGTAAAGTGAGATTAGTACCCTGCAGATAAAAGAACAGAGTCTGTAGCCTTTTGCTTTTCTTCAGAAGCCATTATGGCTGTGATGGAACTGTAAAATGCTCTTAATTTTTTTTGTTCTCTTAAAAGAGAGATCGGGCTTTGAAAACTAACCCCTGCTAACGAGAAAATCCCAGGAAGCCTTTAATGGCTTGAAAAATTGTGTAAGAGATGATAAGACATTTCTGCAGTATTATATGGGCATCTGCACATTTCTGAACTGGCATGTGTGTAGCTTGTATCAACTTGTTTATCAGGTTAACTAACTTTTAAGAGAAGACATGCAGTATTGAGAGACAGAACGTGACCCAAGCTGGATTAGAACTCTCGTCCATGTTTTTAGCAGAACGTAGAGTGTTATATCACACATATCAGAAACACTATTCTGAAGTTGTTAGTGGAACATTTTTAAAACATTACAAAATAAAAAAAAAAAAGTTTAAATAATGTTCTTATAACCAAGCAATAATGTTAATACAACGTTAAAAAAAAATTGATGTTTTAAGCGTTCAGAGAACGAAAGTCATCACCTTCCCAACCAACAAACATTTTTGTCAGCCTATTTAGCATTCAAAAGGAGAGCTGGGCTAACCCCTTCATTAAGCACTATGTTAAATTACCAATAAAATAAATTGCTCCAGGGACTAAAATTCACATTTAAAAAAAAAGCACAAAAAGTGGAATTTATGAAAGTCTCAGGATTTTACACAAATATCATTAACTGATATTTGTTCCATAAAGACATAATTGAAGACCTATTTAGACCCACCTATTTTGTCCACAAGGACTTCAAAGTGCCACTCTGCAAATAATCAAGTTCCTTTCTGACTGGCGTTCACTTTTCATAAATATAACAGAAATAGGAAAAAGATTAGAAATGGAAAAAGATTTCAATGAAACAAACATCTATAAACTTTCTCTGAACGATGTTTGAACACTTCTATTAGAGCAAAACAGAACAAAGCACAATCTTATGGCACTCCTCATAAACTTCCCTCAAAAACACCCCTTACCTCTCAATCAGACACCTCCCACATGATGATGCATGTAATTTGCTCATTTCCTAACGATTAACGGCTGCTGTCAGCTCGCATTGTTTTCAGAGTGTCATGGCTAATGAGTTTGCATCTGTGGATGCTGGTACAGCTTGGAAAAGTCACGCAGCCTTAACCTCCCTCAGACCCTTCAATGTGCCATTTGGGAAAGGTCACCAGGCCAGCCTAGCAGGGCATGCCAGTGCATGTATGTTTCTAAGCCAAGTCGACTACGCGAGTGTTTGGCCGCCTGCATGTGTTGTCATCCCTAGCCATAACAATCCAACAATGGCTTCCAATTTCCGAGTGCAAAATCATCTCATTATATGGCATGCGCATCCGTTGCCGTTCTGTTGAGCACTGTGCCACTCAAGCAAAAACTTTTTCCCAATTTAACAAGCCCCCTCTGCCCTTTTCCGTGGCCAGCCCTGTCTCTGTGCTTTTGTACTGATATTTGTACATACATTTGTACCGACATCAACTGTGTGCCGTCGTGACTGCCTTTGTTCTCATACGCTTCTTTGACATCAAGAACAAATGGTGGTCTCTAATCTCTAGTCCTTTTACACGTCTCACAGAAAGGGACGTGCAAAACTACATTTTTATAAATGACTAGTTGACCAATTGGTCCTAACTGGAAGCTCACAAAAAGAAAAAATGAAAAACAGCACTAGATACAACACAACAGCCAAAAGGGGATCGCTTTAAAGATGCAGCCTTTCTAAGAGAAAATATACCACCACTTTAAAAATCTAAACAAACTCACTAATTAAATAACTGGGACAGATTATGACTTGTAAATTCTCCGGGGCCAGATTGATTTGGAAGGGAAATCCTTTATTTATTTTTTATATAAAAAAAGTCCCATTTAACACATTCCAATACATTTATAACACATTCTAAACATGTCATTCCCAGCTAGTCCCATCAAAATACCAGTTTTTGAGCTGATATATATTCTGATATATATAACTCTGAACCAATCACAGCCAATGTATTGGAAATCATTAGTATGGCACATCTGCAGAGGCATACAGGTCCATAATTCATCTATGCTAGTTAACTGTTGGTTAAAAGTTACTAGTCAACTTTCATGACCCTTACCTAATCTCAGATAGCCAATCAGGGTCAATCTGAAATCTTAGTTCTGATCTCTCTGTCTGCTACTGTATATTCAACATTGTTTTAATATGGAAAGCAATCGTATAATCAAAATGTTAATTCTGTTTCTATATGACCTGATGAGACTCATCTCTGCATACAACTTTTTAATCTCAGCATTCACATTATGTTTTGTGATGGTTGTGAGGACCCTCGGGAGACACATATGTTACACACAGCGGTGGATGGGTTTGGCCTTCTCCGTTTCTCTGCAATCTGCTTAAAAAAATAGAATAATTTGAAAATTGATCTGCCTCATTTGTGAGCTAAGCAGAGCTTTATATCAAAGCATTGTTCTGACTGAGAATTTACGATTTCATATGGCGACTTCACATTGTGAAAATTTAACTACCTAATGAATCCACTGGATAACGTCAAAGAAAGTTTACGCAAACGAGAAACTTCTGTCATTATTTACTCACTGTCATGCCGTTCTAAACCCATATGCTGTCATTTTTACAGAACACACACACAAATAAAGATAAAACACTTGGTGGCAGACTACACATTAAACGTCACTGGTGCACAAAGCTTAAAGCAGGTGAAAAAATGACTAAATAATACAATTTTTATTTTTGTGTGAACTTCCCCTTTAAGATCATATTTTTTTACCTGCAAATAACGACTCCATCTTTGTGTAAGGACACAAGTGTAGTTTAGAAACTTGACGAGAAACATTACTGGAAGCAAATTAGGTGTATTACACGTGGACAACAACAGAAACGTGACTACGCTTGTTGGCAGTAACACACAATTACAAGCTGTTAAATCATGCTTTAGGTGTAAAAAAACTGTTGAACTCTTGCAATATACACATCAAGCATATCAGAGCAGCGGATTACAGAGCTCTGAGTTCTGTGGCCTTGAGTTTATCCACTGTGAGAATGATAAGAATGCTGAGCAGGTTATGAACCTTCGCTTTAGAGAAACAAACAGCATTGCTCATTAAACTCTCCATTGCTGCTCTGCATGTTAATTAACAGCAAAAGCCCTGTTTTCTATCCAGGAAGAACCTTCAAAAAAACAATTTAATAAAAAAAAGCCAGCTGTTGAATACTGTAATACTTACATGTATGTGTTTTGGCACACGCTGTTTATAAACCGTTCAAGATATGTTCTCTGCAAATCAAACCCGTGATCTTGGTTGCTAGTACACCAGTCACAATTTTAGGTTTTAAGAATGTTTCCCTAACGTTTTTATTAAGTAATGTTACAAAAATATTTAAAACATTTAAAACATCTAGTTTTTTAGACATTGCATTAACGCTATTGATATAAGAAATCAAAGTTTTTTAATTCTGTAATTTGTTCCATTAACAAAAGAATGTTTTTGATATATATGATATACAAAGTGTAAACGTTGTATTACTGTTACTGCAAGAACAATTTTGATAACCACCTATGAGAGAACGTTCCCTGTTGGCCCGGATGTTTATACGACAAATGAAAAAATGAGAATGGGAGACAAAGAGATGAGGAGAACTGTGAGAGAGCTTAATTAAACATGTTACGTAAAAACCGTCGAAAAAATCACGAAAAAATTCCTGTCTACAACAGGAATGATTCATTTCGCCCTTAAGTTAACACAGAAAAACACTACAACAAAGAGACAAACGGTCTCGGTGCAAACACCGCTCATACAAAACAAAGGCTGACTGAATGGCTAATATATCACATTTATATCAGCAACTGCATGCGACAATATTTGCACACACTTAATAAGGCAGTAAATAGGGGCTCACCTGTTCATTTAGAAGACAGATACAGCAGGCAAGCATAAATGGAGAGGAATACAGTATTGGAAAAAGTAAAGGTGCATTAATTATATTTTTGTTTGTTTCGTTACTACGTTCGTTCTACGTTACAGTAGAAACGCTTGTTTAAACCTTTCATTTATACGTTTATATTATGTGGTGAATTGTAAACACACTGATCCGTATCATCGGTTTGGACTAAGCTGTTGACTCTTATTGTGCCTGTGGCAGCTTTTCAGCTTGTTTGCACATTGCTTGTTTGGTTTGTTTGTTTAGGCTTTGTAAAGAACCTTGGGCGCTATGTAAAGTAAAATAGCACTAACTCAATTGCGTGAAAGGTTTGGTCATGTGATCTTAACATGGCAGCTTATCATTATTCCAAAATTAACCGTTTAAATGCCAAGAACTGACTGCTAAATACCTTCAAAATACATTGTAATTTAACATTGTAATTTAATATAGAATAAAGAAACAGCAAAAACAAAATAATAACGTAAATTAAAGAAATTTAAGTCTTTCTTGAAATGCGCAAAAAGACGTTTTTTTTTCGACAGGTGCCTACTTGATTTCTACCTGAACTGAAAAAAACAAAATGGGTAATGTTCTTTAAAAGTTCTCTTAAAGTTATTAAAAACATTCTCGCAGTAACATAGTTTTTCTAACATTATAAATCATATAAAAATGTTATTTATGAATAGTTAGAGGAATGCTTTAAAAGGTTACAGAATTTTAAAAAGTTGATAACGTTAATACAACATTTAAACTGGACATTTTCCTGGACAGCTCCTAAAACTTTCAAAATAACGTTTTTTTTTTTTATTTAAAGGAAACGTTATGAAAACATTCTTAAAACCTGAAATTGTTTGGCTGGGTAGGCCTGTGTCTTGGTACTGATTTCCCAATATAATTCAATTCTGCTCCTGATTTGATTTGAATCCAATTTAGATTCAATATTGATTCATTTGCTGTCTGTCACTATTAACATCAGCAGTCTGCCCTTGTAGCAGGTGAAAAGGCTTTTGTGATGGCCAGACAGACAGCAGGAAAAATAGGTCAGGGTGACGGGCAGAAAAGTAGCACAGACCCGGGAAAAGTTACCCTGCTGGGTAAAACACAATGTATTTTTTAACTGAAGGAGCAGACGATCATGGAATTTAGAGTGAGCACAATTCCATAAAACTCATATGGAAGTGGAGTAAGGAATTGTATGTCTCAATACTGAATCAACCAAATGAAAATAGCAATTAATCGGAAAATCTATATTTCTACTCAACCCTACAGCCAGATCTATTTATCAAACCCTTTGCTTTTTGTTTTTAAACAGTTTGTCATATTTTTTCTTTACAAAAAGATAAAGAATAAGTACGTGTTAATATATGATAATATGGGAGTCAATGGCGGCTTCAAAAGTCTGACTTTAAACAATGCATGTCCTAGTATCAGAAAGAACGTCAGAGGCTAAATAATGCCTTCATGAACATTCTTCTCATTAATGCCTGTTCTGCTTCATTAGGCTCTGGGCTTCTGCCAATGAGATCGTCTATCATGTGCACACACACACACACACTCAACAACGACTCCACACATACACTAACATTACAATGGAATCACATGATTCCACACATCATTTGCAATTGACATATTACTTCATTCTGAGGCCCAATAATGCATCAATCTTTCCATCTCTACATCCATCCATCCATCCACCTCTTTTAAATTTATCTCTATAGCGCACGTACATCAGACGATCAATTGAGAACTTTTCAGTTGGAGGGCTTAATTACGACTCATGTTCTCACAGCCATCTGGCAGGTCCTCTGGCACTTTCCCTCATCTGGTGCAAACTGATTGATACCCAAAGTGATGAAGACCCCCTCTTGCCATCTTTCTGCTTAAAAATACTGCAAGCCACAGAGGAGCCACACAAACAGAAAACATCCTCTGCTTATTAGTTCTCGACCATGTACGGTACCCTGACGTGTCACACAATGTTAGAACTTCAGATTAATGCTGCATTCTAACCAGACAATAAAACTGAGTTTTGTGTTTGTGTTTTGTCCAAACATGCAGCTATGGCGACAATACATTTGATGGGTTGCTTGGTTTCCATTTGTGTGACATCATGATGGGTAGCCCCACCCACAAACTCAGTAAACCACTCCCACTCATGTATATTAAACTTCAAACATCAACAACCCTAGAAGATGTTGATGTCAGAAACATCAGATGTTGTATTACTAAACCTACAAAGCATATGTTAGCCTTACACTCTTTAGCATGTTCAGTGCGTTAAAAATGCAGGAGAGCATGCAAACATAGTACCTCAAACCCTGTTCTGATTGGCTGTGGTTTTATCAAATTACGCATCATTTCTACTTTTAGTGAGGACATCTTGCTTGTTGTTGGAATTGTGCCATGTTTGATTAGGAAACTGTATACGTAGGGAGCTCAGATGTGGCAGTAAGGTCTAACACAAGAAGCCTGCAGTGATAAAACTGGTTACAATTAAGTTACAGTGAGTTGACAAAGGTCACTGTGAAGTTTAAGCCCTTCTCTTGAAACATTTGTTGTTGAATTAAAAAACAGAAAGTAGTTTTGAGTTTTTGTGTTGTATAACTATCAAGGGACAAAACAATGGTGGATTTGTAAGATACCCATTAGTGTGCTAACAAACACAATTTAGATTCCTAAGGGACTTTGTAAGCAGTTGTCTAGTCAGGGTTTTTATCTACAGTAGCCAAACCCCAGCCTGCTGCAAACCCATGGGTCTCTGTTTTTGCCATTTTTGAGCTGATGCAGAGAACAAGAATCTATGTGATGTGGAAGAGAGAGAGAGAGACCACAAACCTCCTATGAGAGCCGTGGCTGTGTCAGCAGCCTGAGCATCATGGTGCAGATGGATCTAATGCTTCAAACCGCACCAAAGGTCAATTGGATCAGCTGTCACTGTCACAAACTACCCCATTCCTCCAGTGTGACTGCAGGAGGACCATCCATGACCTACAGTGGACCAACATCTAAAACACACATACACGGCATGGCCAAAAATATGTGGAAATGACCTGCTAGTAATAGTAAAGTTAAACCCTAATGCTACAGATCATTGAGGACATTCAAGAAATAATTGTGACTCACACGCTGATGATCTTCTAAATTACCAACTTACTAAATTTCCAACTTTGAGAGATAGTTTGAGGAGGACACTTTTCTGTTCCAGTATGATAAAGTCCCCGTGCACAAAGCAATGTCTATAGAGATGGTTTAGTAAGTCAGGTTTGGAAAAAATAACAGTCTAGGCCTGAACCACACTGAAGACCTCTGGGGCCGGACCCCATCACCCAAGATCAGTGTCTGACCTCACTGATCCTCTTCTGGCAGCAAATCCCTACAGCCGCGTTCCAGAGGAAAACCTTCCCAGCTAACAATTTTAGGTTGTAAAAATGTTCCCCTTGCGTTTCCATTAAGTAACAATGTTAAAAAGTTATTTTGAAAGTTCTAGGAATGTTGAAAATGTATAAACGTTATTCAAACTTTTATTAATTATGTAATGTTTTTAAAACATTCTACTTACTAGTTAAGAACAACGTTTTGATATATAAGATACATTACTTGAAAAAGTTCTACTAATGCAACTGCAAGAACATTTTTGAAACTCTGAGACAATTTTGAGACAACTTTTAGCCAACATTCTGAGAATGTTCTGAAAATAAAGGCAAAAATGAGAGAAACTGATTAAGATTTTTTTTGATTTAATATTTGCCCATATTTTGGCCATGCAGTGTTTGTTCCACACCAAAGATGAGTTAAGAATCTCTGCTTGTTAAAACGCTGGAGGCCAGCCAGAGAACGCCCTTTTATAGGCGTTCTCTGTCCTAACAATTCCCTGACCTTCACGAACAGAAGATTTCCTTCTGTTAAACATCTACACCACAGAAATGTCACCTTTTCTGCAGAAGAATACTGGCTGTCTTTATGAAAGGTAACACAAGATAAAAAAGTGTTGATAGCATTAACAAACACCTTCTCACTTTTAAAGAAGGTGCGACTGCCTCTCTTAAAAGAAATCATTAGGATGTCACGTATTCTAGCACGGTGTGTTTAAAATCCAGAACACTCTGGTTTTAGCTAAGCTCTGACTCTTCGTTTTGCAGCAGGGTCACGTAATAATCCATTGTAGGCCTTTTGTATGGATGCTATCAGTGTGTCCTAAACAGAAAAGCCAGCGTGAGTGCGATGAAGTTCTCATGCACGGGTACCCAAGGAAAAGCTATGCTCTCCCCCATGAGGCTCGGCTTCTCTCTTTATCTTATCAAATCTTTAATATGGATCGAGCAACTCCCCGGAGATGGATTACATTACCTATTTCACTCGCACAGTCTGCCTGACATTTACACAGCTGGATTTGAGATGGCAGATTCGGTCTGAATCAGGAACAAGCAATTCAGGGAGAATGAAAGAGACAGAGAGAGAATGACAAAGAGCAGGAAAGTTAAGAGAGAGAGTGACTCAGACCAAAGCAAAGCGCCCCCTAGGGGTGGCCTTAAAAATGCAGGGCACCCTAATGGACGCAGATTTTTAAGCAGGGTGGCAAAACTGTCTACAATTGGTCAGACAAACAAATAGCCCCGCCCCAAGGGATGCTTAAACAAACGAGAAGTGTTTTGCAACAATCATTCTTTAAATGACTTACTTATAAATGTCTCTGCATATTAAGCTGTGACTGAAGAAAATGATACTTTTCAGCTATAATGAAGATGATTACAATAAGACTGCACACTGAGGCAAATCTCCATACATGCTTAAAAAACGAATTAGCTACCGCTAACATGTAGTAGTTGAACAAGCTCATAGGTAGTTAGCAAGTTTATAATACAGACTCAGTGTGTATTTTAAACGATATAATAAAGCCACACAATGCTCTGCACAAATGCACCAACATTACAAATAAATATTAAGGAGGTGAATACACTTAATTATCACTTGCAAACATAGGCTGACATGAGCATTTCAAGCTAATTGTGGAAACATTGTCCCACTGTAGCCTTATTAATGAGCACTCAATAAATGAAAGTTAAACTGGTGGTGCAGTTCTATCATAATTAATGTTTCCATCACGGATAATTAATAGATTTTTATTCTGTGGGCACTCATCCCTTAAGAAAAATGTTTTCTCAAAGTAAAAATCGCCATTACATAATATTACAAACATTCAGTGTTTAGATGAATCATTTAGTGTAGCATATCTTTACAGAAATCAGGCTGTTAAAAATTAATTAGCAACTCTGTAATGGAAAACACATGCACGTATTGGGCGGGAGAGATCCTTTGTGCAATGAACGTTTGGAAAAATAACAACACAGATTTCTAGGTATGATTTCCTGGGTATAATCAGTTTAACCTTAGGGTTTGAGCTAAATTAAAATTATTCTGTTGTTGGTCCCTTGCTAAACCTGTTTATTCCCTCCATAATCACCACTGACTGTATTTTGCAGGCTACCTCGTTCATATCTGCCCTTTGACTGACTGCCGAGGGCTCCTTTCAAAGCAATCACCATATCCCAATGCAATTAAACTTTAAACACGAGCAATTTCAAACTAATAAACTCAAAAACCATTTGAAGCTTACTGTATCTCTTAAATCCAGAACAAACTACCTCTTAATAATAATACAAGTAATAAAAATAACAACAACCAGTAGCTCAATTGGTAAAGCACAGCGTTTGAGGCATTTAAAAAAAAAAATGTGTTTTGTAAATGTGCATTTATTCAATTAAATAAATGTCAATTGTTTATGTGGGTCATTTCCAAGTCATATTCATCCACAGGCTGTGAATCACTTATATTGTTTTACAGAAATAACTGGATTTTGAATGTTCGGTTTCCATTAGCAACTAAAGGAAATCGCAGTTTAGATAAATGCTGAAACCTCTCCAGGCTGTGCGATCTTTAAGCACTGTCTGTGTATTCTCACACATAATTCTTATCTCTTAAACTTGCCAATTCCCATTTGCACAAAGAGCAGCAGGGAAGCCCTTACCTGCGAGAAATCTTCCCCTTCACTGCTTCAGACGCCGGCCTGATACTAACTGCATTAGCACAATGGGAATATTATATTCATACAGTCATGTGTTTCAGCATAGATTACTAAATGAGTTTATTTGTTTGAGTGGTGGGGCCCACCAGGAATAACCGCTGTGTGCACTTACCACACAAGCTGATAAACACTTTCCCCGCCGTGTTCAACAGAACCGGGTTTTTGCAGCGTAACGCGACCAATTTTCCACGCGTGTAAGGGCAGGGGTTGATGGTTATCACAGACTCGCCAGAAGACTGGGGAGTGGGTTCTGGTCAGGGCTTGAGTAACTGTGACAAGCTTTAATCAGCATGGGTTTGGAAAATGTCACAAATACCAGAATTTTCAAAAACACTCTTGAGTCCCAGCTACCAGCTTTAGGTTATAAAAAACTATGTTTTTTGAAAAAAAAAAAATATGTTTTTTGAGAAAAACAACGTTGCTTGAAAAAAAAAAATGTTGTTTGAGTGTTCTAGGAATGGTAAAAATGCCCAGATTTAGCAAAGTTACTGCTTGGTTATCAAAAGACAATTTATTATTTTTTAATTCAAATTTAACAAATTTTAAATGACGTGTTTGATATATTATATATAACGTTACTGCATAAATGTTTTTGGTAACTTGAGACTTTTTAGAGAATGTCAGCCAATGTTCTGAAAATGTTCTGTTAACTGGGATTGTCTGTGTCCTGTGGCTGCATTAATGCTGAGGAACAACAAATAAATAAAACAACCTGATCGGATTAGCGGTTGGCAAAAAACAAAGCAGGGGAGACATTTACTTTCCATTTGACCTTTGACAGTCCTTTGACATTTTAGATATGCCCTCGCTCACCTTTGTCAAGCCACCTGTCAAGCTGTGCATTAAATAAAGGCGAGCGGGGAGAGTCGGTTTGGAATAAAGAGGGGATGATAACCTTGGGCTCAGATATGGGGTGTCAGAAGGAGCAACCAGTCAGGTGTGACAAAATGCTGGTCGGTTCTTTATCCTGGCAAGATGGAAATGTCACGCCCGGCTTAATATGCCAGCTGATACTTCTGAGTTCCTGATTCTGAAGAATTCAGAGAGTTGATAAGTTCTGAGATTGACACAACAACCGATGCATCCACAAAGGTCGGCTACCTGCTCATTTATTCTGTTAAAGCTGCAATCTGTAATTGTTGCTTCTCTGTCGCCATCTCTGTTTGAAACATAAAATTGCAGGTTACCTTAACGTATCTTTGAAGTAAAATTAAAGTAAAATTTTCTCCTTGGAAATCAAATCGACAGCTCACATTATAAATGATTTTTATAAACGCCGTTACAAAGAGGGTAACGCAAGGAAACCGTTTTGATATGTACTGATCTGATATGTACTTGCTCAATATCTAACATTTGTTCATTTTATTTTGTTTATTTTTTGTTCTTTTTTATTATTTTTTTTTGGAATGGAATAAAGCAAACGTTCCCCAAAGGAACTGCTGGTAGTAAGAGCAGCACCATATCAAAACTATAAAATTGAAAACATACCTTTAAAACACATTCAAATAAGGTTTAATTTTCTAAACTCCAGTAAATGTAGAATACATAACAGAGGGCTTGAATATCTTCTGCATCGCTTACAGAGAAAACTAAATTAATTAGAGATTAATTAGAGTTGTATGTTGTCTCACAGTAAGAGTCTGGATGACATGACTGCTCTTCTTGGGAAAGAATAAAGGCAATGCAGTGATCTACATGAACAAACTAATTACACTAACTTATGTAAAATTCTCACTGCTTTCACACATGGGACAACTCGTTCAAGACATTTACTGGTATTAAAATGTCAGGATTAGCAGTTCATAGCCTTGAGGAGCCTTTTGAAGCCTAGCATACAATTGTATAATTAGCATACAAGAAAGTTTTGATCCTATAGTCTGCTTGCAAACATTACAATAGATACAACATCTAATATATTTCCAGACTTAGAACACAGAAATTACTTTGATCCCTCAAACTCTTAAATTAACTAGATTATAAAGAAATATTTTATGAAACACCTCAAAAAAGTCTTACAAGTTTAAAAAAGGGAAAACTTTGATCTGGAAACCCAAAGCCATGTTTTATGCATAGCTAGCTTCCGTGTATGAAAAATAAATAAATAAAAAAGTTTCACAAAACTTTGTGGCAATCAATGTTATGTGCCTTTCAGAATGTAATCGAAGATCAATGATTTTTTTACTCTAATTAAACTCTTGAGTTTAACCAGAATTTGAATTGAGGTTGCAAACAGGAGTCAGAATTGGAAATTAAATTTGAATGTAAGGAAGTACAACAGAGACTAATTAAAATCAAATAAATAACTGTACTATGTGTTAATTAATCAGTTAATCAGGATCAGTGTAAAAAGTATAAAAGTTCATCAAAACAAATTTTGCTGGCTTTTAACATTTAAAAAAGGTTTTAAATGCTTTAAGGACAAATAAATAGTTCAATTATTAATGCCAAAGGTTTTGAAATTAAATGCTTAACATGCACAAATCGCTGTGGCCTTCAAATGGTCACATAGTTTTGGCAAATACTGTAGTGTATTAAACATTGAGTGATATGTGTTTGATCTCAAATTGTTAGACTACAAACACAGACCACCACATATATACACACAGTACATATGAAGTACGTGTGCATTTCAGGACAAAGACAACCGACTACACCACCCAAAGGTTCTCATCTCCACAAAGCAATTTTGTACGAATTGTTCTTGGGCAATTAGCTTTGGCAAAGAACTATCACCAGCCAGCACAATTAAAGGCAGACTGAGACTTAATCTGGAGCTGGAGAGTAAATCAAATGTGAACGCTTCATCCTCTGGGTCCCTCCTGTTTCTCTGTGTAGTGTGAATTGTAATGTATAATAAATGAAGAAAACACGTTCCAGGCTTTGATTTCATAATAAGCCTGACTAAATGTGTGCTTTGCATGAAGCCTTACAGATATTTCCTCCCTGAAGCAGCCAGATTTGGAGCTATCTGTTCAGAATATTTTTCTCTTCTTGTTGAATGAGAGTTGTCACGGTTTTACATAACACAGGATGAAGATATTGTAACTAATGACGGGACTAAACACAAAACGTGAAGGACGAGTCTGGAGTCATCATACGAAACCCTCAACATGAGCTAGAGCTGCAGTGAGACAAATTACGAGTGTGGAAAAAGCCTCATGGAAATAATAAACACAAATGTCAAAGAATAATATGAGGCTCACTGGAGCAGCAGGTCATTATAGACACTATTCTACCACATGCCTTTCTAGAGGATGGGGCAATATCAGAGAAAAACAAACCCATAATGCAAACAGTTGAAATGTTGCCAGTCTGTGTTGTGCTTGGCATTCTTCCTGGACGGTCACTAAAATATGCCCTTTTATCTTACCTTTGTCCTATTAAACGTAGACGTAGGTTTGCAATAACATTCACCACACTGATGTTGATCTAAGCGTTTGTCGGAGGGCGGTTCTGGAAGAAACTGACATAAGGATAATGTTTTCTGTTAGATGGGGAAAGTCAGTTAGTGAGGATATGTCCATTAAACTGCCACACTTCAGACTGAGCTATTAAACGTAATGGGTTCTATCAATGTTGTATGTTCTAGTGAGTTTCTGCTGACTTTAATAGTAATCAATCAAACCTTTCACAGGTTAAGATGTTAAAAGCTCTCTTATGCAGCGATGCCATTTCACGTTCTTCCCTGGCAGGGAAATGTGCATGAATTCCCGCAGAGTAGCTCTTTTTTTTTACAAGATGGATTTAAACTTCATCTTACTGTATTTTGTGTGTTCCTACTGTGTTAAAGAACTTTACCACTGTCAGTTCAAAACTATAGTAATTCTTGAAGCGGCACGACAGAACGGCAAGACACGCCCCCAAACAGGGGGAGGGACCCAGGCTGGGAGGAGGGCCTATAAAGGCAGCGAGTTACAGTTCACAGCAAAGATAAATCTATAACTAAAGTGTTCGCAAACACCCCTCACTATCGTCAAATGGTCCTAAAACTCTTCGTCTAGGATCCTCAGGGCATCCACTAAAATTATTCTTGCCAATCTGTTATGTCCATAAAAAATTATTTCCAACTGGATAACAATTTCCTGAATGGTCTAAAATTAAATATAATCAGTCTCAAAGCAAACTGCTGTGGTTTGGCGTGTTTGGGAGCTAGATATGTTAGTAAGAACTTCACATGCCAACAACTAATATTGAAAAGCAATTAAAATGTCTCCTATGACTGACCAAATGAAAACAATCAAAAATCCAATGAGAGCTGCTTTTAAAATTCAAATCTAATTAAATTGATTGGCCCCCCACAGAAATTAATTGTAAAATGGTTTAGCAGTACGTGGCTTTTGTTTTGGACCTACCGAAGTGACACAGGCTGATGACAGAAATAGATTCAAGAATTGCAAAAATAGCACCTTGGTGCTTTTAAGAACGTAAAAAATATTCAGTACAGTAAAGGCATATAATTCAACTGTCTTTTCCTGACACCCCACTTCGTCTTTCCCAGCATTTCCTTCACACCTCTGAGACTTCCTTTCTTTTTTCTTCACGGTTCTTGTTTTTCTCTCCTTCTCTGTTACTACACGTCTTCGCACCCTTTGCTGTGTCAATGCTTTCATGCTCTGTGAATCACAGTGACATCACACCCTCTGGCTGTTGGTTCACATTCAATCAAACCTTTGCTTGTGATAAAAATGGAAACGGTATAATCATATACAGGTGGGGAACAATCTTTAAACAAGTTTTAGTAAGTGCATGTAGACTCCAGGTACTGCTTTGTCACAGAATACCTAACTACTAGAAAAACAGAGATACAATACAGAACAACAGCATCGAACTGATTCAAATTCTTTTAAGAGGTTTAACTTTCTTCGATCTGATTCACAATCTGATACCACAAAGGAAGGAGAGATCCATGCAGGACTCATAGTGATTTCATGTATGTGTGTGTGTGTGTGTGAGACCAATTATTTTCATGCTAAAAATAGGCAATCTGATTGGTTCGAACCATCACCACAAGGAATGGAAATAGGAGGCAGTTTTGCAAAGTCAATCTGTTCTTTAAAAAACTGTCATCAGTTGAGTTGACTGTGGACCATGACATAATGTTAAAATCTCTAATTCAGAAGAACTGAAACAGACCAGCAGACACAAAATCTTACTGAATATATAACAAAATTAGAAAAACGTAAAACGTAAACATTTCTGTAAATGTTTACAAGCGTAAACAAGCTTATAAATGTAGAAATTATATCTGCCTCTTTCATAAGAAACCACTTCTTCTGAATGACTCCCTGATGTTGACAATCCCTCATACAAAATTCCCATCTGTGATTAATTATCACAAATTTACATATTTACTGTAGGCACAATTTGTAAAATGAATGCAGGGGCAGCCTCACACTATTAGTACATATGCGCTATTAGTGCATTGTGAGCTAAAATCTTCATGACCTTGCATTATGAATTGATAGGTGTTTTCTGGAAAAAAATATTCGAAAACTACATTTAACATTCAAAAATGTGACATAAATAAAATAAACGTAATCTATATACAGTAGGTATATGTATATATACGCGTATAAAGAGACAGTTGAACATCAGTATACGTTGACAGAAACAAGCAGACTTCCTGCCAAACCAGACCAGAGAAAAATGTGTGCAAAGACCTCAATAAAATCTGTGTTTTTTTCCTCAAACTCATCCTCCAGAGGCCATTTGATACACTGTCCTTTTCCTATACTGAAAAGACAAGAGAAAGAGGAGAAACTTGAAAATGATGCATTCACCATTGCCTGGTAGTCAGCAGCACATTTAACAGGTTTTGAATATCGCTGTAGTAAGTTGAAATACAGTGTCTCTTAAGACATAAAGTGGACACTTCTTAGTAATAAAACACTGTTTTTTTCAATGGCAGCTATCAAGGTTAACAAGGTTTGGTGAGAAAAGACTGCCACCAAACTGATCTCAAAACATATTACAATAAACCTAACAATGATAAACATTTCCTGCTGACTTAATTAACATTCATTAACACTTTAACACATTAATGTATTGTCACTTTACAACAATGTCTTGAGGTGAACCCGAATGGATAAAATTAGATTTATAGCTGAACTGTGTCATGCCTTTAACGGCACCAAACAGAATAGTGATATTTGAAAAGTGATCATTTTAACAGGTTTTGCCAAAAGCTCCCGCCTTCTGCCATTGGTCAGACAAACAGATAGCTCCACCCCAAATTCATCACCATACATATAAATGTCTCTCTATAAAAATTACACATTATCTTTAAAGTCATCTAAAGAAATTAAGTAACACAAGAACTGATATGAATCATAGATATTCAGCAATGTTTTCAACAACCTTTGTAAGTCAAAGTCATTCATTAGCTTTCCTGTCTGACAGCAATTAACAGATTTAAAGTAGCTCAAGAATTAAAGTTTAGCCAGTGAACGCATCAAGTCTTTCATCTTCAGATGCACACTAAACTTTTAATCTTTGAGCCCAGAGTTTGGGCTCTATTATTGATGTAAGAGACTTTAGCGAGAGACAGTCTGGATCCCCTGTAATTTCCGTTTCTCGTTCTAATCTAAACACATATTAAAGCCTTCAGTGTAAGATTAGGCCAAACTCCATGTTATCCCCACTGGGTGTCAATTCATGAACGCAATGATCCTTCTTACTAACTAAACTGTCTTTTTTAACCCAGACACAATGTCTTAATCTAACCTATCTGCATGCACAAAAAACTGACAAGTTAGACTCTCAAAACTGCAATTCATAACTTTTGCCTCGCTTTTGCCATCTCTGTTAAAAAATACATGCAACTGTAATGTTTATATCTTTCATTAAGTGAGCTGAAGTAAAAATAAGCCAAACTAACATGTCCAGGGAAATCTAACATGAAAGCTCAAATTATAAATTATTATTATAAAATTACCATTGCAAATCGGTGTAAGATAAGGAGACCGTTTTAAACACTGATCTGTTATATACTTGCTCAAGTTATGGATTGCAGCTTTAACTTCAAGACTGATTAAACACTTCTACATGTAGCACTACAGACTCAAGGTCTGTGTGTACCATTACTGATCCACACTGGGTACAATATTGTTGTACAATATTTCCTGGTAATGTGCCCTGTCCAACCCTCTCCACATGAAGTAATCGGCAAATTTTTTTGAGGTGGCTTTTCAAAGTGCTTCATTCACACACTGTTTGAATATTCATGTATTCTCAGCTGAGGAAAAAAATGGGTTAAGACGCTATTAATAAACGGAAGTAACATAATGGAGAATCCATTTGTTGGCTTGGGCTAGAGAGACAAGGTCTGTGAATGTGTTACGCTGTGGGGCAAAGGGGCAGATGCACACCTTGTGATGGACTGTAAAAACAGGATCGCAAATGCCAAGGAAATGCCACAGCTCCGGTTTCCAGCCTTGGTGCAAACAGCAAAGGATTTATTTTACCGCACATGTTTGCCTGGAGAGGAACAGGATAAAACAATGAAATCAAGGCCTTTCCTGTCACTGGCTGCTTTGTATTTTTGTGTGAGGTGAACAATGGCCTTATGTTCTGCTTTATGTTTAGGTGACTGGATTTACTTGAGTGGCTTTGCTTATCTAACGATTCCTTTGTGAAGCAAAGTTTTTTTGGTGAAATCCTTTCAAAGCATGTCCAACTTTTGTTGGAATGTCCGTAAAATTAATTGCAGAACATTCCTTGTGTCACTTATAGTCGATAGAACTTCAGAGCCTGTGAGATTTACATAAAATTAAAATCGAAGTTATATATTCCACTTTCACTCTGCTGTGTGGTGCAGTGAGCAGTTTTTTGCTTCATTTTCCTATGAAGTTTGGTAGGACTGAGTCTGATCAGTGCCTGGAATAAGACCTTCTAGAGACAATTCACGCTGCTGTAGAGAAAGGGTTTACTAGGGCCAGCAGGGGGCGCTCACTCTGTGGTCTCACTGGGAATAGTGATGGGAAACAGGCACAGTCAATCCATTACACAACCCTTCTAAAAAAATAACAATATTAACAACCTCAACAATCTCCAAATTTTGAAAATGTATTGTTCAGATTGGTCTCCTTCAAAGCTTATGTGACGAATGGGCAAATTATTAATTGTTTCATTCAGGTATCTACTTTGTCTCATAATAAAAAGTTCACATTTATATGTTTTAATTATGAATTTTGGTACGTCTCAGCACAGTTGGAGACTGTTGAGATCTCCTTTAAAACTGAAGTGGAGACACATCAGATCACAACAATTCTTGCTCTCCGTTTCTCATCGGCATGTATGAGAAACATCTGATATATAAAAAAGGATCTCATTTGTGAATTTTTTTCCTTATACCTCTGTGATCATAAATACCAGCAGAGCTATGGCCCGACGACTGGGACTCTCTGACTCATTTGCATCACAAATCTCCCTTCGCCTGGCACGACAGCCAAAATGGCAGGATGTTAATGCCAGTCACGATGCAGCCTGGATCAGCAAGCACTGCACTGGAGGTTCTTATCTGCCGTGACCGTCAGAGCACAAGTGGTTTTCAATGGCATGAGGGAAATGGTCAGGTGTTAAAATACCCAGCAATGTACATAATACAGCATACAGTCCAGCCACTGAAGAGGACTTCAGTATTATTCCCCTCTAATTCAACTCCTCTTTTTCATTTTCTTTTATTTGAAGTAAGGATCATTGAAATCAAACCGCGACCCCTAACCATAGTTATTTTCAATTATCTTTAGCTGACTTCACACAGGAAATGCACCATTGACATTTATAGATTGCGACTGGATTAGGTTTGTGCTGCAGAGGCGCAAAAAATGCCATTAGTCTGAAGTTTTAAGTGCATTACTGCGGTGCTGATCTGCCTGCTTTTGCCAAAATGTTTAGCTTGGTTACAAAAACGTTTCATGCAGGAAAGATGATAATCACATGATATTTAAGAATCAAGTTAAATAAATCTGTAAACTATTTACAGTGTATAATCAGACTCAAACATGACTCAATGATGGACTCACTTCTTGACACATATGGTACATGATGTCTTCATGGTAAATTGCTGCAGATGATGTAATACTGCATATTAATTAGGAATTCATTAATTATATTAAATTGAAACGTCCATCAGCAGAGCATGCACGCATGAAACCTCATTTCAGGAGTGGCATTTTCACAGAAAAACAATGACATCACTCACACACTTGTGACAAGCACAGGACACTAATATAGTCATGTTCAGTAGCACTAGAGGATTTGGGTACGTTATTACAAGCAACTGAGTTTTGTTGCCACACACACCCATTGGGTTTCATGTCAAATGGGTACATTCCATAGACATTATGTTTTTTATTTTGCACAGACTGTACTATCCACCTACTCTAACCCTCCCAACAAGGTCAAAATTTACTGGTATTACTATAATTGGGGATTTTTGGTCCCCAAAATATAGTAAATACCAGGATCATGCGTGCGCACACACACGCGCGCACACACGCGC
>JAZGTK010000676.1:0-56869 GCA_036877625.1 Ambastaia sidthimunki
AGAGAGAGAGAGAGAGAGAGAGAGAGAGAGAGAGAGAGAGGTATAGAAAGGTGCTGTTCACACAATCAGTGAGGATTGACTCTCAGATTGTCTTGTTTATATAACAGGTTACAGAAGCGGCTTGAAAACTGTCTGTATGAATAATTAATTGAAAGTCAAGCCCTTTTTCCTGTGATAGCCATAAAAACACCTGTAACCATAGCGACAGTCACTTCAGGAAATATCAGACATGGTGACTTCTGTAACACTGGAAAGTGACACAACATCAAGACATGAGTTCCTCAGTACAATCGTAATTAACCGACGGCTGCTACAAATGCTTTTCTTCTCTCACTTTACAGTGAGTGTTGAGAAAAGCATTTGGGCTCATAAAACTGCTTGGAAACAAATTCACTCTCAGACCACAAATCTGAAGGAAGCAGCTCTGATGGAAGACAGAGAGACTGAATGTAAAACCTACAGAAGACACAAAGCCTGCATCTCCATCTCCCAGAGCTCCTGGAACCCCACAGGAGAAATACAAGACACATCTGAGAAAACCCACCCATTGCATCTGTGTTCAGTTCTTCAATTCACATGATGGACTGTACAGACTTTCTACTGCTAATAATCATCAGTCCCACCAGCTGAGCTGTAACATTTCTTTTTAATTTCCCCAATAATTATATAGATTTATACACTTAGTAAATCCCAAAAAAAGCTGCTTTCTTTTCAGCTGTATTATACGGTATGTTGTTTATTCATGGTTGCAGTATGCCAAATGTCAGCCCAGAGCAGGGCTATTTAACTCCAGTCCAGAAGAGCCACTGTCCTGCAGAGTTCAGCTCCAACCCTAATGAAACACACCTGCCTGTCATTTCCAACTTATCATGATGACCTGGATTAACTTTGATTGTTCCATTGAGTTTGATTAGGGTTGAAACTAAACTCTGCAGGACTCTGTCCCCTCCGGACTGGGTCTGAATAGCTCTGCTCTAGAGTATCATCACGCTGAGAAAGAGAGAGAGATGTGGCCACCAGACAGTGAAAAGCATTTAGTTTATTCAGCCATAACTTGTCTGGGTTCCTTGGATCACACATCCACACGTTCAGAAAAATCTGGATGTGTGATCTCGCCACGAAAAACCCTGAGAGAACATGAAAAACCACAGAATCAAAGAAGGAGAGACAGAAAGTGATAGAAAGAGCCTCATTAAAGCTAAATTGATGAAAGTATGTGAAATCTAAGCATAGCACAGCAGAAAAAAGAGGATAAAAGGAAATCCCATACGATCTAGGCATCAGGCATAACTTGTGGAAGACAGTTAGAGCTGAAGTTTATTCTGATCGTGGTCTGATATCGGTGAATCTGGTGCAGCTGGTTATCAGAGAGGTGCTGTATGAGAAATGGCTGAATGTTGGGAAACAGCAGCCATTGTTTAATGACTTCTAAATCATGTAAAAGAAAAATGTTCTGACTGCACGTGGTGTTTGACAAAAATTATATTGTCATTTAACGAAATCTGAAAGCGAGCCAGAACGGCTATCATCATGACTGTACTGAAGGCACTTGAGCTGGAATAGCTAGAGGAAGGGATGGGGGGGGTGATGGCATGTTATCAATCTATAACACCTACACTGAGTATTTCCATAACACAGAGATTTCACACTTCTGAAGGGCAGCATTAACAAATTGACTCGCTGTCTCGAAAAATAAATACGCTCACTCGAACGCATGTTTAGAGTCAACACGGAGCATTTACAAACCATTGTGACATTCTGTGACAGCGAAACTGGATATTCAATGATAAAAAAATTAAATATATTGGTAGGACTTTAGTTTGTTCACCAGGAAACAGAGCAAAATATTTTAAAGGTTTTTTGATAAAGACGATGAAGATAAAGGTCTGGTTCACCTATACGCATCTCTAAATAACGCTTAAGAAGACAACATTTTTTCAGTGGAATAATGTTCAATACAAGAGCAAGAAATTGTAACAAACTACACGCGCATGCCAGCGCAAATATCTCCACACGTATGTGTATTAAAATAGAAAGCACAGGGCTGACTGATGCTCCGGACCCCATGAGACCCACCAACAGAAAACTTTTCACAGCTTGTTATGTAGATTTAATCATTCACTTCTTTCATGTCACATGCCGAACAGAGACAGCTGAAACCCACAATACATCTCCACATGATGAGATACCTTCAAACACGAGACTTTCATCACATCACAATCACACACGCTTCATAAACAAACCAAACACACACAGTAAAGACATGACAGCAGAGTCTCAGATCAATACTGGAGTTCCCGCTGGGAGAGCGCTTTGAGAAGAAGAGTGTGAGTATGAGGAAGAAGAGCGATTGATCGAACAGCAGTCAGACTGAAGCACGCAGCACGCGTGTGAACATTCAGCCCATACGTCAGCCACCGGCGTGTGCCAGGCCTCATCTGAACCCTCACCAGAATCTTAACCTGTCGCTGTCACAAACCCAAAGAATCTCACAGCCGCCCGGATACGTGATTGTGATCTCGTGTTCAGTCAGGTCAAAGCACTGCAGTCAACAGCCTGAGAAGCAACCACGTCTAAATCTCTATCCACACTCGAGACCTGCCTATTAAGAGAGAGCAGCTCACATCTAAATATATACACATACATTAAAGAAATGTTCTAGCAACGTTACTGAAAAAACATTCTTGTCTGGGTAGAATGTCACAGATACTCAACAAACCTAGAGCTCTACATGTCATTTCAGAATCAAAGTTGCATTAATTAAAAGCACATGAAATGGTTAATGATGTATGAGACAAATGTCAATTTAGGTTAATCAGTCTCAGCCCTTGACCCGCATGTGCACAGACTGTCCAAAGTCCCTTCAGTGTCCGTCTGATGCAAGTTAGCAGCAAGTTTTCTAGATATTCACAAGCAGAATTGTATATTGAGCTTTATTCTGAGTGAAATGATCTGTACTTGTTACATATTTCAGCTCATCTCTTCAGTATTCAGCAGTCATGACTGGTTTTCTCATATCAATCTATAATTGTAATTCATTGTATTTCTGCGAAACTCTCTCCCCTAAAACTTGATCTTGGTCAGAATAAGCTGCAGAGTGGACCAGACTTTATTCTGATATTTATATTTATAATCTCAATGCTGACGTGGTCAGCTCACTATGCTTTGAGACACAGCCAAAAATTTTGGGATCAAAAGGTGTGAAGGTCACGTGGACCCAGAACACACAAGACAGTGTGTTCAAAAACATCTTTTGGGTGGCTTTGCTTTTCTTTGTTCTCTAAAAAGCATCCAACACACAAACAACAAGCAAACACACACGCCATCTCATCCTCCAACTCCTCCACACAAGCAGCCCAGCTTCACACACACTCATTTATCAGCAGAAGAGTAGACAGAGTGATACAGCCTCATTCGGTCGTGTGTATGTGTGTGTTGTAGTTCACAATACACACACACACAAACTGAAGTGATGAGCCAGACGGGGCTGCTAACCTTTGCAGAGTGCGACACCCACACACACTGCTCACTGTATTTCTCTTTTCATGTCTTTTGTCTCAATCGTGATAGGGCGACAGGCTCTTATGCTCCGCCCCCTTCACGCCAATCAACAGCATTTCACGCTGCACTTCTCAAGCGTCACTTACAGCAGCTAATGATGCTGAAGGGTTACAGCAAAGCAGCGTGATTCGCTGCGCATGGCATGCGACCTGCAACATCCTGAAACACAAAATACAAACATTCGCTGGATGATAAAACCCTTCATTTATATTTCTCAACAGCAATTGGCCAATAGAAAATAATTACAAGTAAACAAAGTATTTTATTTTTTTGAACATGTTTACATGTGCGTCAATGCAAGTATATAAATAAACAAAGAAACCAATAAATACATTTTTTATCAGAGCTGTTGTCTAGTGGTTATCACACCCGCTCCAGCGCAGTGGTGAACAATATGCACAATTACATGCATATTTATTTATTTACTATCATTTTAAAAGTTAAATATATTGCATTAATAAAATATTGCAACAATAAATCACATCTGAGGCTTACAAACTAAGACAGGTAGTGTAAAAGAAAGAAAAAACCTTAAACTGTGTCTCCAGCAGTAAGAAGACATGCAGATCCCTCCAGCTGACAGCCGTTCTCAGCTTTACACCTGCAGCTGCAGTCTGCTGATTAACTCAATGCAAACATGCACAACCTGCAGCACACGCTGCTGTACAGAAATCCCGTCACACATACACAGCAGAGCCTCCCCATGATTCATTAACACACAGAAACACTGGGACACGTCATCAACAATGCCGCAAACACAATCAATCGCTACACGCCGCTGGCTTTTCACGCACTCAAATATATTGAGGGTAAGTAGGCTAGTTAAAACAGGTTGCATTAGGTTATTACTTAGAGACGGGCTCATTTGTAATTCAGGCACTGTATTGTTTAGTAATTTAAGAGGAAAACTACAACCTGAAGGCTGTTAAAGCGGCTGTAATAACTCATCAATTATGATGTTAAAGCGTGCGCCGTTTATGAGGCAAAAAGCTTCAGGGCTTAAACTGAGACTAAGAAAGAAAGCGCGAGCGAGCAAGACTGGGATACAGATGAGAATTAAAAAAACACTGCTGTGTTTAGTAATGAAGAAAGAAGTTTTGAAATATTCAGAGCCCTCGTTTTCACAAGCGGTCGTGTGATATTGAGTTCACGCTGCCTTCAGTTTGCTTCTTCATTATTTTTTTTTAAATGGAGTTTCTGAGCATTGCACCCACAATTGTTGAGTGAGTGAAACGGTCAATGCACAATGCTGTGGCAAAAACTAGTTAACAGTGTTAAAACTACTTTAACTAATAGATCATTAAACATTTGATAAAGCTGCACAGCACCAAACAGACAACAATTCCAGAGGCTAAATGCGCAGTGGATGTCAGTGCAGAGCGGTGCAGGGTTCAGATTGGGCTGTAAATCCTGCCAGGTGTCTTGTACAAGCTCAGAGATTCTCACCCACTCACTCTCCACAGCTCATCCGTTATCCAAAAACATCCACAGCAGGGGGTGGGTGAAGAGGGGGGCGGGGCGAGGGGAGGGGCCGGACGTCCAATGGAGTGCCAACACTAACGAGATGAATCTATCCATTATAATGCTTTAACGAGAGTAAATCTGCGTGGCTGGTAATTAGTCCCGCCCCCGCATTAGCTGCGCTCCTCTGAGGAGCAGCTCTGTCTTGTGTTGCCAGAGGACATCAGAGCAGCTGAATGCATTGAGCTCCAGATGCTGCAAACGTGCATCATTTAGATGTGTTTCCATCAGGGAGAGGACTGATCAGCCACGGTCACGGCGGATGAGAGCGCCGCATAATGACGGGCCGGGGAGGAAAACTGCTGCCGTTGTTCAAATAAAGAAACCCCATTAAGTAGCTCCCGGTTGCTAAGCAGACACGTACGCTGCAACTATTTAGAGCGGCTGAAGCGATAGAGGGTTTACAGGATCTGGGGCATTGTAAGATTCATGAGAACATTCTGGTGACTCAGTGTAATCAAGGGCTTAACAATTCAGACAGGTGCTAATTGAACAGCCAAAAGGGTTGTTTTCCACTGAATCTGCAGCCAATAATAGTGATATGCATTCAATGTCTTATTTTCTGCCTTTTAGTAAGGGGACAATACAGAATGCAGACAGGAAATGATGGGGAGGGGAGGTGAGGGAATGTTGCCAGCCAGATTCAATCCTGCAACCTCTGCATAAGTGCCACGGCTCCAAGCTCAATAAAACACCACGACTTCAACATCTATATTTTCAAGTCCTTCTTTAACCTCAGCTGAACAACATAACCGTTCTTCTATTTTCCATAGCGTAGCGCAGTACTGAGTTTTACAAACTGTGGCACTCACTTTACACTAACTGCAGAGTTTCTTTCAATATGAGTAATAGCAGCTGACCTCTTAACAGTGAGGTGAATTCATTTAGCAGCCTCTGGCCTCTGTTTATCATATAGTGAACAATGTTAAGATGACACAACAGTTCTTTGCCCTCTCATTTCACCTGGTGTGTCCAAGTCTTTCATTATTTGATTTCTCCTGCAGTTTATCCTGATTTACCCTGTCAAACTTTAAACGCTCACACATGTTTAAACATATATGCTCAGACCAATCGTAAGAGCACGCAAGGAAATATTTGTAATGACTACAAATTATTATGATTTTCTTTGTTCTGTTTACCTATTTGACACCAGTAAACAGCCCCTTAGATGACGCAGGGATTTCAAATTTCTGAAATTGTTTTTCTTTCTCACAAAACAGTTTGCATAGCATTTATCTGTTAGTAACATTCGTGTATTGCAAGAAAACACAACATTTCCAAAATTAAAGTCCCTCCCTCTATTGACAAAAATATTTAAAAACAAGCACTACTGCAAATGCCAGATGAAAGGTTTATCAAATCAAACACTGCAAGTATTTCTGTCCTGTGCAAACACATACTTATGCGAGGCAGATCTTTCTGCACTGACTGTTTAAAACCAAACATTCACTAGAACTAGACGCTGAGAATGATTTAGAGTGATTTAAAGGTGATCTGTGAGCAAACACAAAGGCCCATCCATCCCACTATCGTTTTTTTATAACCAAAATGTCTTTTGACGTTTTCTGATACACAGTGCTTGATACACAAACCGCTAGACTATTACATCTAACTACAACAATGTCTTAGAAAGCCCTTCAATAACCTTAACAGGGTCTTCAGCCTGAAACCTCCTGTGCACTGACTGTGATGTTAGCAGCGGATTCTAGCATCTAAATATTCAGCGTACGGTAAGCACAGCACATCTTAGTCTTCCTCCAATGACGTGCTCGCGGTAAGGAAAAAAGTGCTCTGAAATGGGCAGATTAGATTAGCGCTGGGAAGCTTTGATCTGAAGCTCGCTGGCTGGCTTTGATCTGCACGAGCAGCTCTTCACCATGACCAGAACACAATATGAGCCCATTTCACTTCCATTTGTATCAATTCTATGGGCGAATACGACAATGAGAAGCTCTGCTCCCCATCACTTGCTGCCATTTATCCCTAATCAGACTCACTTCAAGCCCTGAATGTGGGCAGTGTTCTGCAGCAAGACTGACCATCAGAGCTCACGGCGGCTGACTTCAAATGGAGCTGCAGTTACGTGGAACAGCTTATAAAGACATGATGTCCAGACCCTAGAATTACAGACTTCATCAGTTCACAGAAAAGTACCTGCTTTGAGATAAAACAGTGACACATTCTTAAATTATCTAAAAATATTAGATTATCTTCCCAGTATATGTGTATGATGAGACTGTAAGCTAATCAGAGCAGCATGCTAACGTCAAACTTTGAAGGACTGAAACAATCTGTGAGAGTTCTGTGATGCTTGTTTCCTATAGTGTGACTAAATACAGACTCTACTTTAAAATGCTAAGCAAGAGAAACTGCCCTATTAGTTTCAACAATTAATCTGATCCAATTAAATCTCCTTGACAACCTGAAACGTACGATAGCCCTCCCAAGATCCGTTTCTTTCAGCTAATCATAATTCAATTAATTAGAACAGCATTAATATTAGCATGAATATGAATAAGTCCTTGATTCGCTTGAGCTGACCTGTGTTGAAAGGGTTTGTGAAACTCCCTGGGCGTTACTTATCTAGCCTGAGTTTGAAGGACGCCAGCGGCAGGAAGACGCATGTCTGTGTGATTGGCATAAACTCGGCTCTTATTTCCATCTTCTGTATCCAGACTGATAGCCAGTCATGACACGATACGAGCAAAAATATTGATATGCTAAATGTCATGACACAGTATCGAGTTCCGGTTCATTCGGTTCATCCATCTCACAATTCAAAGTTTAAACTAGAAAACTGAACATTTCCTGAGGTTTCTCTTTTAATGATGATCATTTGAAGTCTCACAGAGACCCGCAGCTTTGACCTTCCACATCTGAAAGTCATGAAAATTGTAATGGCAAAAAAAACAATGTGAACGTGATTAAGGACTGGTGAGTGTGATTGAGGTTCTGAAATCCACCTGGAGGGAGGTTGGGTCTTTTCCTCTTCTTGCTGTTTTCTGTTCCGTTCTCCAGAGGACAGTCAGGAACCAGAGGCCCATTGGAGCTGTTGAATTGCAAAGGTTCGTTGTTTGTGGCGGGGTCAAAGGGCAACGGATTAAGTCCTGTGGAGCCAAAGAACAATTAAACTTGGTTAATTTACCGCCTTTAGACATCAAGTGTCCATGTAGATCAACTGGTTTGGGGTTCAATTACTTAATGCACTTTAAATCACTTTATATAAAAGACTAATGCATAAATGTAAATAAAATGACAAACGTTTACATAAACAAAGTCCCACATAGAATATAGCTCAACTGGTAGAGCATTGTGTTAGCAACACAAAGGTTGTGGTGTTTAATTCCCAGAAAACACAAGTACTGATAAAATGTTTACTTTGAATACACTGTAAGTTGCTTTGGATAAAAGTGTAATGTAACAGCCAGACTTTTGTTTATTGGATTGAATTCTGGTCTAACTGGGTGGAGTAGAAATGGCCACCTGACTAACATGTGGAGTAATCAACCACTTTTTACTTGATGTAACAAAACATTATTGAATGTATATTGAATGTAACTGATGAATATAAATCTGTATTCAAGGACCTGAAGATTGTTTGCCTCAAACGAAATATTTAACTTTAAATAGCTTTTGAAGATTCAATGCCAAACAACTTGCAAACTTTGGCAAATCCAGCAACTAGTTTATCCTTGGAAATTCTCACTGTAGAAAAATGACTTTGTTTCTCAGAAAACTGATAAAAACCTGTGTACCCTGATTTCTTCAAAACAAAGTCAGTGAATTAGACTGCAGCTTGTCTTCTTGTCCATTTTTGTCTGCAATACAGCAGATGATCAGTGAGCGGTCAATGGGTGTGCTGAGACTAGACTAACAGGAACTCTGATTAAAAGTTTTAATTTTCCCATTTTTAGTCCTGTCTGAACCTAGAAAATGATTCATCAAGTGAGGACAGGAAATGGCCCTTTAAGACTAATTTAATAGTGCAGCTTCGTTTCAATGATGGCATATTTCAGTCTGAAAGCTACAAAGACAGGATTACACACACACACACACACGCACACACACGCACACAGTCTTGTTCTTTATTAACCCCTCTGTGAATTCCATTACAGAAATTGACTGCAGGTTCAGATGCTAAATTGGAAAAAGGTTTCAGGACGACAATCAATACCCGAGAACTTTCTCCATTTCCGTTTCAGAAAACAACATCCACAAAGAGACGCGGTATAACAAAAAAAGAGACAAAACCGTCTCATGAATGATCCATTTCATAATAAATGCCACAATACAGCCCCAGCAACCAAGAAGCAAAAGATAAATCATTTCAGTCAATGTTAACACCAGTACATCAGTTATTTCCTGTCTTGGTGTCTCGCTGTTATGTGCTGTTTGGAATGCAGGGCCATGGCTGAGATATGCATACCGGTCTGTTCTCATGAAATATTCATACCCTCTCTTGGTTTACATTGTTGTGATTGGCATTACTTGACTGAAGACACGCCCCCGTCACCCCCACATCCCAGAGGCCACACCTAATGATGAGAGACAGAGAGAGAGAGAGGCAAACTGACACAGAGTTCAGAGGGCAAAATTCAAATCTCTGGGCCATAATCTGCCGTATCTGCATGACAGTGCACAACACACAATCCACCAGTGAGAAGAAAACAGAGATCTGAAGAGAGATGATGAAACTGTGTGTGAAGAGGCAGATAAGTAAAGCAGGATATGGAATTTGTGACGGAAGCGGAGCGCTGCAGAATGACAGCACAGGAACAGACCGGAAAACAGGGCAGCTGAAGACCAATTTAAAAAGTGTGCTGAAAAAACAATCCTCTCTCTCTCCCTCACTCTTACTCCCTTAATCTTACTCTCTCTCTGTCTGTCTTTCTCTCTCTCCCTCCCTGTGCCTTTCTGCCTCTCTTTCTCCTTCTCTTTCCCTCTTTCTCCATCTGTCTCTCTTTTTCTTCTTCATCTCTTTCTCTGTCTCTCTCTCCCCCTCTCTCTCTTGCTCTGTCTCTCTCTCTCTCTCTTGGTCTGTCTCTCTCTCTCTTGCTCTTTCTCTCTGTCTGTCTCTCTCTCTCTCTGTCTCTCTTGCTCTGTCTCTCTCTCTCTTGCTCTCTCTCTCTCTGTCTCTCTCTCTCTCTGTCTCTGTCTCTGTCTCTCTCTCTCTCTGGCTGATCTCTGATGTGTCACTGCAGGAGTGAGAAGTTCTTGGCATGGAAGGGGCTGTTAATGAGATAAGAGGATGTGCTGTTCTGTAATGATTCATTGAGAGTCCACGTCAAGGTTGTGTATGACAGCAGCTGCTCGGACTCAGTATTAAACTCAATGCTTCACATATATTCTAATGATATTGTTGGCAGTATAACATTAAGCATTATTGTGAATATGGCACAGATCGTAATGCGGGTTCATTTGGCTAGTTAAGTTTCCTGAAGGCTGTGCCAGTGAACCAGTTTCACGACTCATTTCTCTCATGATTCACGAGTATGTGAGTGTTAAGACAGCGATAGAGATTATCTGATATAAATCTCAGTGAATCACTGTTTGATTGTTTATTTTAATACAGTATAAAGTACCAGTTCAGTTATTTGTTTTCATCATCACTCATACAAGGTTACGAAAGTCCCTATATAGTACTTTTTACTTGTTTTAGACACTATGTAGGTTTTTACTGCTTTTTTACATACAGTTAAGTATGCACAGTCATGTAACTGTACAGAATTACTTTACTGATATAAATGTGAATGGATGCATACATTCATTTTGATCAGTCTTTTCTATTTCACACAAACACACACAAACACCCATCACTTTCAATGATACTGGCAATCTGCTCAAACAGGTACAGTAGATGCTGAGATACGAGTCCTCAAGGAGACAATCAAACACACAGACCCTGCACAGGCGACCCCTGACCGACCCCTGAGGGCCCTCCAGATGGTGAGTGCTTACAGATCTCTGATGGACATTTTCACTGTCTTAAACAAACTGCGTTTGTGCATGAAGATATACTCTCCATCCATAACCGTAACGTGAACAAACACTGATGGCACAGACACAAGCTATAAATAAAAAAAACATGCATGAAAACAGCCCATCAAGACTATAAATGAAAGAACATCCGGTTCTGCTGGGCAAGAATGAAAGCTGTCTAAAAGTGAATCCAATTTAAAGAGCTGAATAACCCATCACAAGTACCAACCAAAAAAGAAAGAAAATAGACAGATTAGAAGAGGCAGACAAATAAAGGAATTAGGTTGGATTCTGGCTGTGACACCATTCTTCTGCCGCAGATGGAGACGCTTCAAAAGAGACACTGATGAGATTTAAATGAGTATTACTGTTCCACAGAGGAGCAAGACAGATGCAGATCACACACTCGCTCAAACTCCACAACACTCTCTTATCTTTAAAAGAGCGAGGGAGAGGGAGATGAAGGGGAAGATGAGGAGCGAGAGATGAGATGGAGGGAGACTTTCCAGCAAGAGGAATCTTGAGCGATTCCTCGCCGGGCGTTCGCAGACAGCCGGAGGCCTCTGACGACAAATGGGTCTCATGAATTTATGGATGTGCTGAGGCAATGCTGTAGATGAACGTTTCTCTCTTTGTTACCCAAGACAAGCGATTCCCTAACCTGTTTACCGGAAAAACACAAACGTCTCGTGGCATTCACTGCAGAATCGCATAATTCTCAACCAGGAGTGTCTTGATTCGTAATCGCTAGCTCAGAATCTGCATTCTGACTTTGGTTCTCAATTTCACAAAAATACATTCCATCATAATGTGGCACTGTGCTTTAGAAGAACGATACATTCTTTGCTCATCATCGGGCTGTGAGGCTTGATTTGGGAAAAGACCGTTGCGTTCTCATAAACAAGACAAGACAAACTGTCTGAGGAAAGAACACAATTGCCTCTCTGCTCTTCTACCCACAATCCAACAGGGAAATGTCACTTTTTGAGGAAAGTGTATTTCTTTGTTCTGCTTCCCCACTTTCTCTGATAATTCACACAAAGTCTCAGAACGCATCAGAGACCAAAGCTACTGCCATGCGTTCACGTGTGAATGTTAAATAAAGCGATTCTTTGTGTTTTTCCTTGTTAGGGTGTTAAATAATTATGAGCAAGTGATGTTTTTGTTTATTTAAACCTCCCCAAACTAGGGATGTATCACAATAATTGACTGGACACTAGACTACTAAAAAACAACAACAGTCGTTTAGTGAATTCAACCTCATTTTTTGCTTTTAATTGCAGCTTTAATATTTATTTTCACCAGTACTATGAAGGTTATTATTTTAAAGATATTTCCATAATCCAGTCTCTAAATATTTTAAACACAGATGCTGTTGTTTACCAACACTCTTGTTAAATTAACACATTGGATTACACACTCACTGAATTTATTAGGGAAACCTTCACACCTACTTATTCACGCGATCAGCCAATCGTGTGGCAGCAGAGCAGCACATAAAATCATGCAGATATGGGTCAGGAGCTCAAACAAATGTTCACATCAGCCATGCAAATGAGTTAAAATGTGATCTCAGAGACTTCAACAGCGCTATAATAATCAAAAACTCATACTCCGCCCAGCCCAGAAGAAAAACACTGATGAGATCTCTTTACCATCTCAATTACTTCTCCAATGAGATTAAATGGAGAGCAAATAGAAACTTTTGCTTAAGTGTTCTTTATCTCAGAAATTTCTCCTGAAAACATATATATATATAAATCTCACGAATGTCTTCCTTAGTTTCAGAGATCTCAACAATGTCTCAACAGAACTCTACCAAAATTACCAAAGATTTCAACCTGAACTCAAACATTTCTCAACAAATTTACCCAAATCCAGCTATATAATCTACATTCATTTCAAAGATCCAGTCTTTTCTTTTTAAATCAATCATAAGTCTCAATTGTTTCTATGTTTATTTCTTCTAAGCAATTTTGATAAAAAATCTGAGACTAAGTTGATACATGAATGAAACAATGAAGAACTCCATCTCCTGAGTTTTAAAAGAGCAACCACTGATAAATAACATTTTCCACTAGGAGTGGTCTCTATTAGGTAGGCCAGGCAATAAACACTGTAAAAACATCTTGTTTAGACCGATCTGTTTAATTAGGCAAGCTTTAAAGATCAATTCACTCGTAGTGTCCTCAGAGACTCACAACAACACAGAAGTCAGAGAATGAGCAAAGACATATTAGCAGAATTTTTAACTAAGAATCAAAGACACAGGAATTCACAGTCCTGAGGCACTGCGGTTTGTGTGAACTTGCGACTCTGGTGATTGAGTGGTCCTCAAACACGTTCCCTCAAAGGCTAAGAGAACAATCACACATGTAAACAATGTCAAATTTCTGAAGATCTGGACTACATCACACAGCAGTTCTTCTGGGCCTGTCTGCTTGCACCTCAGGTCTTCCACTCACAAGTAAATGGATGAGATGCTAAATCAGCATTTAACATCTGGTCAGAAACCCACATTTCCTCTTATGAGAAAAAGATGAAGAGGAAATATCAGCCCTGCAGCAGCCAGGGAAGACAAATAACAGCAGAAGGCCGGTGGCAAATGAGGATTTGGAGGTGAGTGTGAATGCCGTTGAGAGCTGGAGACAGAAACCAAACACGAGATGGAGAAAAATCTGTTGAGTGCAGAGGAAAGCAGACCTTAAGAGACAACAAACAAAGTGTCAAACCACCAAACACAAGTGAGACTAAACGATTCGGTTCTCTAAAAGGAATGCATGTAAACTATTAATTCAAAACATGAAAGCAGAGTTCATATCAAGTGCAGAAGCTGAAGGCAGAAGAACTGCCTTCCTCAAGAAAGCAACAAATAAAAACACACAGCGAGCGGATGTCATTTCCTGCTCTGTGTCAGGTCTTGAAACTCCTGCGCTCACCTGTCTCTCTCTCTCTCTCTCTCTCTCGCTCTCTCACTGCTTCACTGATCCCATCCATGCTGAGCTGCAAGTGACAGTCACCACCACAGCTGAGAATCATCAGACAGCCTTAATACCAGCCAATGGGAAACTTTGATATTCACAGCTGGAATAAACGAGAATCAATAATAATAATGACAACACCAGCAGGACCGGCTGGGATCCCATATCTTCTGCTAAATACTGTATTAGTAAATCAGCCTTCACACTCTAGGGCGTTATAGAGAAACCAAAGCCAGAATTTCTGTTGTTCTTTCATGAATATGCAGAAAACACACACTCAGAGCTGTGGATTTAACACCTCCTGGTGTGGCGGGCTGTGTTTTGTGCTAAACACATGCCACAGGCGCTGCCAAATTAGTTGGATCAATGGAGTAGCGAATATGACACGAGCTCTGGTGATCAGAGATACAAAAAAAATTCTCCCCCATAGACGGTCCAATCTGTGTACGCCAATGTGTACAGATCAGCGGAGAGAAGCTGAGGGGTTCTCAGGCTGACGATATTAAACGCAAAGACAGCTGTATGGATGACTGATTGCATGTTGCTTGTTGGGACGCCCACAGGAACCAGATCTAGAGGAGATGGGCTGAGAAAACAAGATCTCTACTATGGACTCATGCCATTAAGTGCTGGTGTTTTAAAAGTGGTGAGGTGGTAAACCACAAGCTCTAGGTGAAAGTGTGTTTTAAGATTTCAGGGTTAGAATGGAGACAGGATGTCTTGCCAAAGTCATGAATGATGAAAGTAAAGTGATGTTTTGTGACATCCTGTAACATTCAGACAGCCCACTCACTGATGCATATTGCACAAATTGAAAATGACAAACACTTTCTCAATCTGATCTGTAATCTGATTGGCTGGCTGTGCTCAACTCTGACATACAATACGTTTTTACAGACGTTTGTACAGGCTTTAAATAACACATGCTGTTAAAACAAACTTAGCCGCTTTACTTGTTGGTCAAACAATCCCTTCCTGTCCAAGTAGGAGATTTTTGGCAAGAACAACTACATAAATCCTGCTTTACTTAGCATCTTAGGCAAAACTTTGGGCTGTGTGAGACTTGGTGAGGACTAGTAAACTGGTAACCACAAAAGTTCAAACCCCAGGTACTAATCCACAAACTATCATTACTGAACCCTTGAATCCCACATCAGGTTACTTCCGTGCCTTTAATAAGTGTACTCACAGATACTTTAGATAAAAGCAACAAATTAGCAAATTAGCAGGTACTGGGTTATCATGAACTCTATCTAATTAAGCTGAGTGCAATGTACTGACTCAGCCTGTTACATTACAGAACATCCCAAAACCTGCTGTTAATTCATCAAATTGAGCTGAACAACCACCTCCTCCCACGCAGCACCTCCTCTGGGCAAAGATTAATCCCAACAAAGTCCAGGAGCTCTTCGAAACGCTGGCAGCCAAACTCTCAACTGCTACACAGCCAAGCGCTAACACGAAGAGGAGAAACACAAGCAGTTCCTCCGGAGATAAAGCTGTTAAGATCCTAAAACTTTCCCTCATACGTTGGGTCTCAGCTTCACTCAGCTACACCTGCTTTTAATGTTCCTTCACAGCAGTCTTCCTCTTTACAATACAGATGTTATTAGTACCAGCTGCAGGGATGTCTCATAAATCATTTATCTGCAGCGCACAAAAGCGCTTCCTCAAATCCATTCATAAGTCAAAGGCCAGAGAATGGAAGAACCTCTTCATGCAGCTCTGCAGGGCAGAGGGTGAACCATTCATCTTCTGAGAGCCTATAAAAACAACTTAACCAAGAGATTATGCCCTGTCTATCAGTCTGAAAGGGAGAGGGGGGTAAATGTATGTCACAGAGCATTAATGTCACTGACCTGATGAATTTATCCAGACTTCTCCTGCAGTTCTTTCTCTCTGACAAAGCAATAATAGCAAGAACAACCCACTCAGGCGCCTAAGTACTATATTGATGGGAGTCTATGTCAGAATGTCATAATGCATATTGCAAATGTACGCTATGATGATATAGTCATATATGTACATGTATTTGTTTTTTAAGCATGACGGCACCTAAACAATTAATCGGAGCTTTGGGAGTGTTTGAGTGTCTGCCCCGGGGAAAACGGCACTTAGTTGCACTCAGTCAACACAGAGGTCACATTGTGCAGCTTAGCCAACAATGCGCTAATGTAATTGTACAAGGGGTTACATTCTAGAAGCACTGAAGCGGTCAGATCCACGCCGGGCAACGTCGCGCAGGCCAACAGATGTTTCAGAATAAAGAATGGAAGGTGGGAGGGGCTGTAATTTCTCAAGGTCGACTGACAGGCTGTCCTTGCTTCTCTATTGGTGCGTTGACTGTGGGCAGCTTGGAGAATGAGATCCAAAATTAGCTGAAACACGCACTATTGTACCGATGCCCTCGAGGCTGGTGATGACAGCCTGTCACGAGTTCTACAGCAGCATTCAGGAAGGTGCAGGAATCTAGATCAGGGGTGGACAGTGAAGTGAACTATGTGGCTATTCTTAACCGAACCGCTAACACATTAGCGAATCTACACGCTGAACGTGCAAGATGACTGCAATTCTGGGTAGATTAACAAACAAGGTACAGTATCTAAGTGATCCAGCTTAGAGAAATGCTGTCTAATGTGATTTTTGTACTTACAAATCTAAAGCTTTTTAACTTAATGAACAGTCGTTTGAATAAGAAAATAGAGACTAAGAGTAAACATGTTTAAATTCAAATACATACCACACGTCATACTAAGACACACTATGATGTCAAATTATTTTCCCTCTTCATAATCATAATCAGTTCATTTCACTGAAAACTTCAAATTACACAAAATTACCAGAATCTTTTTTCCTCACACATGAAGCCTAATTTAAGTCCATTATTTGTATTTATTTTGCATTACATTTTTATACAATTAGGCACATTTTGTCCCCAAACTCTCATTACCATAATATGATCAGACATTTTGTTTTTGCAATTCCCATTTATTCTTAATGGTGATCCAAAAATATATAAATAAATATGAATAATAATATTCCTTTTAATGGTCCTAAAACCAGGCTTCATTTTCTTTACATAAAATGAAATGTTTTATTTGATAACTGGAAGGTGATGATGGAAGGTTTCTGTAGAGGTGCTGGTGGGGTTTATAGAGGTTCTGGTATTTATGTTCTTGCCACTGACCTCTGAGGGGAAAACAGTCCCCTCACAGAAGATTGAAACGTGCCTGACTTAAAGATGTGAATGAATCAATTAAAGGTGGTGGAGGCGGCCGCGGCGTGTAAACATCCATGTAAACGCCCTTTCAGCTTTCAGTACAGCAGCCTCTTTATTGGCTGTTTGGTGGACAGTGAAGTTCAAAGGCTGATCTCATCAATGCTGTACAGTGTGTCTTTCCTACACCTGCCTCTGGTGCACACATGAAAGAACTTACATGTACACACAAATAAACACAAATACAAACACGGGCTTGTGACATAGAAGGATCTCTGTGCACATATTCACAAAGGACCCATAGAAGCTGGAAATACTGACGTTGGACTGCTAATCTGCCCGAGTTAATCACATTTTCAAAAGTTTTGCAGCTCATTAAAGGTCAGGGGCAATTTCTCTGTCTGCTGACTATATCCAGACTCACGGTGGCTTTCTGTAGACAGGACATGCGGGAAAAACGTTCAGACGTTTTGTGGTGTATGATCGTCTGTGCTCTGCTGACGTTGAGTCAAACACACAAACAGCAGATGTGTTACGCTATCTTACGCCTTATCGTAACTTAACGCTTTCTGAAACAAATCATTTCGTCTGGCTTCTCTGAAAGCAAAACATTCTATGAAAAGATAAAATTACAGCCAATTAAAACAAATTTAATATATCAATATGTATTATAAACTGTATAGTTGTGGGCTTTGATGCTGTTTACTGTGCTGTGACTGTAATATTTTTATTACGTGGCAGCTGTTTCATAAAATCACTGAAGGCTGTGTTATATTTCAAATAAAGCTGTTTATATTCATACCTGCTGTTTCATTCCTCTCACCTAACAGAATAACTTCAAATCATATCAATTATTCATCGAGTTATTTATTTGGCAAGCTGTAAAAGAAGAGAGATACTGTACACTCACCCAGTCATTATCACAAAATAAAGCCCTCACAACCCTCACAATTTTTAAAACTTCACTACTGTATGTAGACTAGTATGTAGATTTTGAACCATTTGGACTGTGTTGTGGAGCTAGTTAGCACAAAAACAGAAACCAAATGAACAAGAAGACGTCTTGTTGCACATTGCTGCTGATGCATTGTTATAAACAGTGTTAGGTTTTGGTATCTTAATGACTTTTGCGGTGCTCTGAACCTGAGACTTTAACTGGAGTTGTTTGGCTGTCTCTCTGTTGTTTCTCTCAATGGCAGTATAATAGCTGTGGTTGAGTGTCTCAGCTGGAGGACGTGTCATCTTTGGATTTCAAAACTCAGCAGGAGTCTGCAGAGGGCCCAGAGAGAAGCCATCCACCAACAGACACACACACACACACACACACACACTTGAAAATGAGTTTCACACCAAAATCAGTTTCTATCCTACTGGATTTATAACAATAACCTGCATCATTTTACACATAAAAAGCAGTAAGTTCCTCCTAATCACAACAATCAAACATGATCAGAAATGCTGGACTACGAGGTCGCCCTCCAGCTTGTCTGTGCTGAGTGAGGCGGGTGTATTAGATGTATTTCTTACAGTGTGTGGACACAGACAGATATAAAGCCAGTGTTACCCTGCGGCTGTGCCCACAGCTCAACTACCTGACTGCAGCACCGCAGCCCGAGGCTTACAACACAAACACAATCCATACAGAAGCACAATTCAATTAAGAGCCTCTATTTTAAAACTGCAGCCCATTCACTTTCCTAAATAAACCTCTAATGAAGGTCAATGTTATGCAGATCTGCAGAAGAAGACTGCTGGAAAAGTTAATGTATTCCCACCAGAAAATGTGACATTTCCTTATTAAAAAACTGTGTCCAGCTCTCTCAGACTGCTTAATACACACACTGTACAGTCAATGCTAATTCTTAGACTATTCGAAAACACTTACTGTGATTCACCGGCCTGAACCAGAGGGACAGAAGCTACATTTACACTCTAAAGTCACCACAAAAGTCACATCTGAAGCAGCATATAGACCATAAATTATTCACTTTTTTAAAGAGACAGTCAACTGATACTGTGTTTGAGAGCTACAGTGGAGATTTTTTGAAGTCTCTGGAAAATGACTCATGTCACACAGAAACAGAAAACAAAGTATAACGACAAAGTTTGAGGCATAACGTCATTTGCACAGAAGCACCTTTGACACTAGAGGGTAAAGCAGGTCTTGATTTTATGCACCACTACACCTAAATACAGAAACTGTGGCAAATTTACAGACGTCTTAAACATACACTGCAAAGATCTGACAGTGTAAGAATCAGTGTGAGATCTGTATAAGAGTGAGCTGAACCCAGTGTAATGAGAGGCTGAGGGGGGGTCAGGGTTACTCTGAGTGTGAACATCAGGTGGTTTGGGCTCCGGGTGCGAGATGACAGTCAGATTCTCTGAGCAGTCTGACAAGGATCTGCTCTGGTGCAGGTAAAAAATCTTCACAGTGTTATTCTCTCACCTCCTCCCAAACGCTTTCTCCACTTCCTGAAAACGACACACAGACAGAACTGCTGCGATTTTCCCGCTCCTGACCGGAATACCGATGAGCCCACGGAAAGCACAGCAACATAATCACACTTGAAAGTAAGTTAAAAGGTCCTTACAAATTGTTTCTGAGAGCTAAAACGGTTAAAAGCAATAATTCAAAAAAGCTTGAGTGCATTTTATGAAAACTGACTTCATTCGCGAAGCTCACGCTGTGCAGCCGGCTGCTTCCTAAATGAGCAGAGCTAAATGACAACACACCACATGCAACAATAATGCCATCAAGTTATTATATCTGTGAAGAAGAAAATATTCATCCTCCTGCCCCTGAGGAATCAGTGAAGGTTAATTTATTCCAATAGTCCTCACTACTCATTTCTATTTCATTAAATACCACTAATGAATCTTTGGTTTGTGCCTAATCAGCTTTAAACTGTCGCCGCTCCACACATCTTTCTAGGAAGAGTGCGGCCAGTGTGACGTGTCTGAGACACCCGGCCGAGCAGAGAGAGAGAGAGAGCTGCCCACCATCACTTCCAGCTGCTGCTCGGCTGATAAGATAAAATGAGTTAGAGTAATGAAGAAAAGACTAAAGCAGGAAAGACAGTGAAAAAGATGAAGACTTCACGGTAAGATTACACCCGACTCATCTGCTAAATTACTCATGCAACTCACACCTAGAAAAAGAACTATTACCAAAATCCAGCACAGGAACCAGAGATAAAACTGTCCTACATAACTCCCAAACCTATTTAGTAGTTTAGCTCTGTAAAGTTACAAAAGTGGCCGATTACAGTGTTTTTAACATATCAACCCTGATAGTTACTTATAACTAACCAAGCGAATGATTCCATAAACATTTGAATTGCCCAAAGTCAATGCACATCTTTTTAAACTTCTATACTGTGATTTCTTGGAAAATGGCATCAGAAATAAATAATATCAGAAGTAAATGTTATATCCAAGAGCCAAAAAACAAAGTATGTCAAATATTGATGTAATGCAACGTATACTTTACATACTATAAAATATATAACCATGCTTTATAGTCAGGAACGCATTACCACTGGACATCACCGGATAAATGATTCTTTATATCATCACAGACTGAGTAAATCAATGCATTCTGTGTTTCATGTTTATTGTATGTCTCATAACTCACAGTCTGTTTTGGTTTGATTGTCATTATAAGCTATTTTCTGTTCACAGAGCTGATTTGTGATCTTATTAAGACTGTATTCACTATACAACCCAAATCTTCTTACTGCGGTTAAATACTGAAGCAAATGTTTATCACCAAGTCTAATTGGAGACGATATCCATCCAATCCAAAAAACACGATCAGCAGCGCGGCAATGTGCCACAAATCCCAAACCCTGGATCTGTATGTATATGATTCTAATCTCTGGAGTTAATGCCTCTTCCTCCACGGCCTGACGCCAGTCACCAGATCGCTTCATCTGTTGGTTGATCACAAAGGAAAATTACACCTTGATAAATTGATATGACAAGCATGAAGGTTTAATTTCTTCAACAATGATACGCTTGACAAGACCCAGGCAGGAACCAAACCCACGCTGAGTAGTTCTCATTGTGATAAAGGTTGTATGCGGTCTACAGGGACCCCAGAGAGTATATGAGCTTCCTCACAAACATATAATGAAAATAGCAAAAGGAAATTGCATGACTGCAAACAGTAAACATACAAAGAAAAAGTACTTTTTTATCCATGTCCGTGTTGTGAGGGATTTCTGTGAAGGATTAACAGGATGTCACAGAAAAAGTAGAACAGTTATTTCACCAATGGGACTAAAATAGTCAGCTTTTGTCTATTTGTTGTCTTTTGATCAACAAATATCTCTGTGCCCACCATCTGCTCTAAGTCTCACCCATGTGGTTTGTGTTGCAGCCTGATGGGGGCGCTGTTCTATATGCTGTCCATCCATTGGTTTCCCACTGACACCATGTCACAGTCCATACAGAGATCTGTAACAGCGTTAATAAACGACTTTGATTTATTGAACATCACTGGATACAGTAGATAATAATAGCCAGCATTGCTGATATCACTTTCTAAAATTCTGCATGTTTTGCTGGTGTGCTGAAAAACAGAAGTGGAAATATTAGTGGTTTGCAGACAGAGTAGACACCATACTCAATTCGACATGAGGTCCAGTCTGTTCTGCCCTGACTGAGGTCAGATGGGGCAGAACTTCTGAGCTTCCAAAGGGTGGTGGCCAGCTAAGACAAGGACAAATCGAAGGGACAGATGATTCCCGAAGCCAGTGCTCTGATATCCAGAAAATAAATAAAGAACCCTAAAGTAGGACACAAAACCTCAAGACCACATCTCCAGCTCCACCAGGACCAGAGATAAAGAGATGGAGAGGTCAGAGGAGGCTGAGGCCAGACTTCAAAGCTCCATATGTAGGGTGTGTATGTGCTTACTTGCTCCTGACTTTAAACGCTTTTCTGAATCATGTCATCTGTTACAGCACCATCTTTATCTAGTTAAACTGAATTCAAGTGAAGGTTAACTCTGGATTATAACATCTGTAGAGATTTGTAGAAGTAGAAGGATCCTCCATAGAAGAATTTCTCTATATTACATTCTGGATAGGTATACGCTAAACAAAAGGAATCACAAAATTATTGAATATTGACCCATAAATACCAAATACCAGTGATGAAAAATCTAGATAAAAGGCCAAAACATTCTGTCCAGCACATTCAGTGTTTTAGTTACAAAACAACACAAACTCTGAATCACTGGTACAGGACAGCAGGCAAAACTGAATCATCAGACTAATGTGACCTTAGGAATTAAAAACTTCCCAGCATTCCCAAAGATGGAAAAAGAGCTTTTAAAACATGTTGTTCGGCTCTAAGACAGTTGCCATAGTAATTATACGGAGAACTGGTTCAAATGCCACACATTCGGGCTATGAGGCTTTGAAAATAAGCACTCCATAGTGGCATTTCAACAATAACAATTCAACAACACTTGAGTGAGATTGTTGACAAAGAACGATACAAAGAAAAACATGTCTGCTGATTAAAAGTTAGACTCAATTAAACATCTGCACAAGTAAATGACTAGTCGAGTATTTGTTCTGCAACAACAAGTCAGCTAGTAAAAACACTTTTCAAACTTTACAAGTTAATTTTCCTGAGAACACCCAGAAAATTTAACAAATGTCTCCATAAAATTTACCCAAATCTTTATTTTAACCACAATCTATTTTCGTTTACAGCCTCTTACCCATGTGTTTTAACTATTGTCTCATTTGTTTCTATTTTACTTTTTCTACTTTTTTTTAGGAGAAACATCCGAGACTAAGTTGATACTAAAATGAAACACAACAGAGATCACAATTAATTCTCCTGAGCTATGAAGGAGAAACCTCTGAGCAATACAAAAGTCGTTTATAAGAGAAGATACTCGTTTTTATGCAAATAATGAATTACTTTACTGCAAAATGCCTGTTTCTAGACGAAATATGTTTCTCTGAAGCTGCACAGAAAGGACACACAGACGGTCCCTCAGAGAGCAGCCTAAACAAGGATCCATTTTCAACTCTTCCGTGTGAGTGGTGCAGAGGTCTGCTGGGTAATTGGAGGGCTGTATTTTCCTCAGAGAACACACTTTACCTCATCTGCCTTCCTCAGAGCCTCACACAGAAATGCAGCACTAACGAAGACTGACAGTAACATTGACCCGTATGATTACCGCCCAATCATATTCTGATCTCAATTTCAGCAGTTTACTTTTTTGCCCTATAAAACAAATTTAAGTGGGGATGAAATACATCAGTGAGTGATTTTACTTCACCACATGTAATTTCTACCCAGAAGTCCTGCAGGTCTCTGGAGATGCTGGTAGACTAGACAGGCCTTTCAGAGACAGGAAACAGGAAGGTCACACAGGCCGTTAAGATTATAAAGGATGGGGGCAATTAGTCTGGCTATAGATTACAATTTAGCAGTCCTCTGAAATGGATCTAAACCAACAGTCCATAACAGCAGGATAATAATCCACACTGGCACACCGGGTCCCTTCAGACGCCACAATTACATTACAGAGAAACAAACTGAGTTATAATATCCATATACCAACAGCACTGATGAAAGACAATGTGTTCATCTTGCGCATTGTGTTTGCACACGCGACGAACAGCAACCTAATTACGTTTAAAGTGATTTAAGAAGATCTTGTAACATCACAATCTCGATTTGTTTTCCCCAGCCTCACTCTTTATTATTCTGGAGACAATAAGAAGAATTTTAATCACATACAGTAAAAATGTTCTTCAGTAAAAAAGTTCTCGTTCTTCATGTCAACAGCATTATACTGTGCGAAATTAACAACGTTAACATCACAGAGAATAAAGAGCCGGAAAACAAGAAAACAAGCAGAAAATAAACATCACATTTTCCAAACGTTTCAAACCAACTTAAATTTAATGCAGGAAAGTATATATAGTGATAATGAGAAAACGAATTACTGTTATGTTGGCAAGTTCTTACACATGCAGTCATGCATGGCTACAAGTCATACAAGACTATCTGTGAAGCTGAGAACGTCACATTTCTCTGAATCCTCCACAATAATGTGTTTGGTAACAGCTGGGCTGAGGTTTGCAGATTTCTCCTCACTATACGATGAAGGAAAGGTTAATCCTTCTTAAATTACAACTAATCCACCCACACAGTTGACGCTCCAGAAGAACAGCCTGAGGAACACAATCACAGCTTCCATCACCCATGAGTCAACACATTTATATTCACACGAGATGGTCTGTCACAATTCTATCAGACGCACCTGTCTCATGACACACGCAGCATCGTTTTCTATAATTACTCTGTATGAGACACAAATATTAGCTCATTGAGCCAAATGCATTTTAGTGGAGATTAATCAGAATGTAAAACAGCTCAATCTAAAATTCTGATTCAATGAGCTGTGCTCAGAATTGTTGTAAGACAGCCGCTTGCTTTGATAACCTTCCTGCATATCTGACAGACAGAGAAAGATCCACTAATACCTGATATTCATCTGGACATCAGCATTTCTGCAGATACTTTATCAGCTCTTGGTTTAATCTGAGAATACGGAGATCCAATCAGCTTCCAGTCTATGATGTTGTCAATAATTCTCAGCAAAGCTTTATAGATTCCTTTCCTGTCATATAATGCTAATAAATACACCAAATACACGCTGCCGAGGGAAATAAACAGCAAGAAAATACAACTGATGTAAATATTGTGACATACGAGTATTATGCCACTATTACATCAGAGCCCCATGCGACTGTATTATTGGTATCGTAACACCAGATGTCTTCGCAATAGATGCCCTGTGAGAAATGACTATTGCATTAAGATTTTCTGCACAAGGGGCGGCCTGATTTGGTTTTTAATTGATTTCCCCAGCTGTGGATCTGGGCCTCCAGAAACTCATCGGCAGTCATGCACTGTGTCAGTGACACAAACAAATCAGCTTCCTATTTAAAGAACAGAGAGATAAGTTTATCCCTAGCCCATGTCATGGAATAATATTAATAATAAACTCACGCTATAAACCCTATCTGTCTATTTCAGGACTCTAGCATTAGAGTTAATTACAAAAGCAGATAGGAAACCTGCTGCCAATCTGACCCGTTAAGTTCTGTGGATCAGTCTGGCCAACACGCAGATCTGCTCTGTGGCATGGTGCGAATGAGTGTCTGAAAATAATCGAATGAACACTTGCTAGCGTGCATCAAAAGGTGAAAACCACAGCCTAACGTATATTACCACCACAGGTGTTTAAAACATTAGCAGAGTTGGCTAAACGACAGGTAGAAAGTCATGGAGTCAGTTTTCAGCTTTGGAATACGGCCTCTCAACTGGATGACCGCCTCATCAAATTTCATTACATGTAACATGCACGTATGCGTGTCGTCTTCACACGACTGCATTGCTGAAGCAGTCGTAGGCAGTCGTGTGCAGTTGTAAGGACTCACAATCAGTGAAGTAAACTCTGAAAGGCCTGAATGTTAGCCCGTGCGTAAAACGTAACAGCGGGAGGAAAAAACGAGCGCACCCAAGGCTACATAAGAAGAAGACCCACATTTCACAGCATAAATATTGAGAGTCAGGCAGGAAGTTCTGCTACATTTCACATATCTCCAGCTAGGCCCAATTAGAGTGATGTTCTCTTTTAGTTTAAGAGCCAAAAGCGCAATGACCTGATTCAAACGAGATTACTCAATTTGAAGGTAAAGGCAATGGACAAAAGTCTGCCCTGGGCCCTGCAGCCTGGTGTGACAAAGAGACGAAACAGCAGCGGGGGGCGTGAAGTCCTCTTTTCTTCTCTACGGCTGCAACAATGAGGCACAAGCAAAAATAATTAGCAATGACAAAAATCTTGTAAAAATAGAAGATGGTGCAGAAAGCCTGTCAGGTTAACGTGAACTTTGTTTAATGAAATACCGCGGAGCTCTTTCTCCTGCGCGGTCCTGGCGTCATAAAACCGCTCTGGGCACATGAGCCATTACGTTCGGTGGCCAGCCATGACACGCAGTGTGTGTGATCTTAGCGTGGAGCCTCGGTTCCAGTCTTTGAGGAATATAAGAGCAGATAAAGGAGCATTGCAACAAGACATTCTTAGAACGTTCACTAAACATTCAGTTATCAAAGACGTTTTAGCAGTAATGTTAGTAGAATGTTTTTAAAGTTACATATCAAAAAAGTTACTCTTAAGTAACTAGTGGAATGTTTTAAAACCGTTATAAAAATGAAATGTACTTAGCGAGGCTAAAGAGGTTTTAAGAAGTCTTCTGAGGTTTGGCATCAAACTGGAAACATACTGCTTAGCAACATTACTGCACCTGACTGCTTTCTCCTTTATGTCCTGCTCTAACATTCAGCAGTCCAGGCAAAAGAACAGCAGCTCCAAATCCCTTTTCTCTGGATCAGGCTGCACTGCTGTGAGCTAATGAAGGTCTGGCTTTGTGCCTGTAAATGACAGATCGTGAAAGACCTTTGTAAGCTCGCCTGAGGGGCTTTTTGTGCATTATACTACCCAGTGACCAATAGACGGACGCTATTTCCTTAAATCTCACAGTGTGTCATATACCTCGGGGCAAAATGTTAACTTTGGCACATCACAGTTAATGTAAACCTGTCAGTAGTCCAAACTAGATTAGTGTAAGAAGACATCTGCATCGCTACCAAACCTACTGTTACTATTCTCAACAGAAACACATCTATGATGGCAAAGCAGTGCAGCTTTTTTCTATAACTGAGGCTTTCAGTAAGAAATCTGATGTAGCTAATTTGAAGCACAGCTGGATTTGCTTAAAAAACACTAGATAAACATTTCTAGTTTATTTCAACTGTGTAAACAAAAACAACTTGGGCAAAAACAACTTGGAAATTTGGGTCACAGAACTACCAACAAATATTTGCAGCTGGATACGTGGGCCCAAAATTAAACACAAATGAAAAGAATAAATAAGACTTTGGCTATTTGTTATTCTATAGCAAGTCGTCAGTCATGGACAAAATCCGGGATGTGTGCTTCAACAGCTGAATCCGATCCATTAACATGACAACCACAGGTTCCTCTGTCGACCTGCCATTAATTATCCACCCTTACAAGAAGATTAGAACATTAGGTAGATAAAAAAACAAAGAAAACAACACTGCAACACTCGGCCATGCCTCTGCAGTATAATTACCCGTCCAGAGTAAACAGAGCGGGAAGACTAATGCACGTGGCATGGGTCGGTGTCACTGGAGTACTGACATAGCTTGCTCGCTTCCTCCCTCATTCTCTCTCTTCAGTCAGAGAAGTGGGCAGGTTTGCGTGCGGTGAGGAAAAGAATCCCAGCCAAGAAAACACACTCCGATCTGCTGCTGCTGTCTGTTTAGAAAGCCCCTCCCACCGTTTCCAGGCCAATGAGACGAACAGGAATATCTTCAGAAGCTTCAGCTCTCAACACTATTAAAATTTAATCCCTCAAAGTGGGCTAAAGCAAACACTGGACTGGAGGCTGAGAGACTGATCTGCGGCTGACATCAGATGAGCAGTTTATATTCACAAACAATCTGCAAACGCTTGAATTTGCCCACACAAATTCTGAGGGTTATTTGAGAAATCAATTCTTTACCACAACCTGATGGACAACAAAGACAGATGCCTTGTGAAATTGAATAATAATGGAATAATATTCAGGAGACTAGCTTATGTCAGTTTCTTGCACAACCACTACAATGCACAGCTGTATCGCTGCAGAATCCACAGCACTGCGGAAAAAGAACATATATTTAGAGTCTAAGCTGAACGTAAAGAAATAAAAAAGACTGAGATATTGCGAAGACAACATGTCTTTGCTCATAAAAACAAACGTACAGCTCAGCTTGTGTCGTCTGACTCAAAACAGATGATTTTAATACAGTACACTGGTTCTGTAAGTGAGTCACTCAAAACACTCACGTAAACACAAGTCACTGCTTCCAATCAGTCTAATGCAGCGTTTTCCAAACTTATCACCTCGTGAAACTCCACAAGCCCCATCAGAAATCTTCAAGTGCCTCTTCAATGAATTTCTTAACAGAATTCACATCAAACCACTAAGATCAAAACTAAAACACTTTTTGCAGCTTTTCCTAGACAGTAAAATAATAAATAAATGCACTTTCAGCAACAGGATTGGCGACGCAGCTATGATAATGCTCTGAGCGAGGATAAATGATAAAACAAGCTATTATGGTTATTTAGGCCGGTGTGGAATACAAAAGCAAGAAGCTCGCAGGCATCTACTGAGCAACAATTCTCAACTAGACAGAAAACACTGAATTGATTGAAACCGCAGGCAGTTCGCTCAGCATCCCAACCTACACAGCAGGAGAAAAGAAAAATGGAGCTGTCAATGACACGGCTAATGACACCCTAGAGATATGAGCAATGTCAGTCCCACGGGAGCATGAAAAAATACTATTTACCCTTTCCTTTCACCTCCAAGTCTTGCCATTTCAAACAGGCTTGATTGCAAAGTTCTCATTAAAGAGAAAACATGGCTTCTTTATGCTAATGTCCTGCTCCTAAAACATCATTACAGTATCCATTACTGACCAACTGTTAGCCAACCATGATGGAGAATGCGGAGGTGTTTTAATAATCTCTAGGGTGCGACTGATCTACAATACGCAGCTCAGATCCAATCAGAATGAACTGTAAACCTGGGGCTGTGCTTAATGTCCTCTTTGATTGGTTTAACCTTAAAAACACACACAAAAGAAATCTTTTTCTATTACCACTGAAATTGTGCCTCTGCACTTCAAGATCGCTGCTTAAATATTTGATGCGCTGCGGTTGGATAAGCACTATCAGAAAGATCACTCCAAGATATTCTTCTAAAGGATCGCATTGGATGCGCTACATGCATGAGTACGAAGCAAAACACGGTGATTTGAAAACGCAAACAGACTGCCACGCGTGCCTGATGTGTGTTTTGTTACATGTAATTCTCCTCAGACTGCGTGAAAAGTAAACGAGGGCCTTAATTTAGATCTGTATTGATGTTCTGCATAAACTAAGGCTTAGCGTTAAGATTAACTTTGCTTTTAGGCACAAATTGCCCATAATAAAAAAGACATGCATGACAAAGTCTGGGGGATTGGCTGAGTGTTTCCCTATGTGATGTGTTTATAAGTGTGCCCACCCCTCCGATCAAACACAGGCACCAGCCCCCAGAGGTGACATCAGCTTCAGACATCCGTCAGAATGACTTCTGTCAAAGATTCAGACTGTCCCGTCAGAAATCAGTGCCTTCAGGCCGACAGACAAACAATGATCTCATGGGGTTGAATTTTTAGGATTAAATTCACACATATGCGTGACATTCACTGAGAGGAAGCCATTTCTTCAGGGTGAGAAGATTCATGGAAAGGTGAAGAACATCTTGCTTTTAAGAGTTATTGCAGTTCAATCGAATTGTCTCGGTTAGACATGTGCTGACAAAGATGCATCAATATAAGCAGAAGTCAGGATTTATCAACCGCCTGAGCTTTGCCTTTCCTTAGACTTCACAAATCAACACTTATATTTGGAGATGTGAATGTCTGAGTATGAAGATTTTAGACAACAGAGATTATAAATCACACAGTGGGACGTAAAGTCAGAAACAACACAAAAAATTCTGTTTTTATTTAACTAGGAAATATCCACACTTTAAAAATGTAACGTTATGACGAAAAATTTATAAGAAATGCTGATAATAATATTAATATTAAGAACTGCAAAAGTTCTAGGTTACTAATGAAATAGGTTAATTGTCCATGAAATACAGATTAGATGTTTTGCTTTCATTGAAGCACATAAGATGCTCTGTGGAACATTCTCAAATCATGCTGAGATAACATGAATCGGGAGGATTCTGCTAGCTAAAAATACTCAAGCAAAAGATGCTTTTGGCAAACAATTCTGAAATTTTACTTAAAATAGTTATGAAAAACTTGTGATGAAAATATTTTTTTATAAATATTAAAGAAAGGAAAACTAAAGCATTACAGATCTTTAGACCCCACTGTAGGCTCGTTGACAGACAGACAGACAGACAGACAAAAAGAAAGAAAGAAAGAATTATTTATAAAAAACTGTAAAGTAAGTGTGTTAAAAAAACACAAAGAACAGAAGCTCAAACATTTGTGGAAAGACTGTAAAGATGATCTTGGGATTCAGTCTGTTTCTCTGACTGGTAATTACATAAGAACAAACCCTCAGGCCAAGGGCACAGAAAGACTCGCAGGAGAAGATGAATGTGTTTGTAGATGCTGAGGATCAGCTGGTGGTACTGTGGTTCTTCTGGAGTCCAGCCCAGACCTGCCGCTTCACTGAACACGCTAACACTCGCGCAGAACAGATTTCTCACAGCATATGGGACCTCACCAGGATTCAAATCAACAGACCGTTAGAGGTGCCTCGCTTACCTGTAGAAAACAATTAATCCACCCTTTCCATCTTTCTCACTGACAACAGTGTGGAACGAGGCACATAGAGAGGAAGAGGTGAAAAGAGAGACAGACAGACAGAGGGAGAGAGAGAGAGAGAGAGAGAGAGAGAGGTTTCAAACTTTGACTAATGTTGGTGCACTAATGTGTTTCTGCTTTTCAGTCACATCACGCGGTTTCTCCTCCAGTGACCTTTCAGTGACCTTCCTGCTTTCTTTGGCTGAGTATATAGTGGAAACTGACTGCACTGCTATAAACAAACACACAAACAAATAACAACAACATTGAGGAACAACATGAACAAGTCTCCAAGATTGGCAGATCTCAGCACACAGATTCTCACTAACTTTCCCACAATGCAAAAGTAAATAAATCACTTCTATGTTTTTGCACTTCTTGAAAGAGAACTGAAGCCACATACAGTGAAACAGTTTGAGATGTAGCAGGATACAGTTACCAGCCATATTTAACTGCCTAAAGTCAACCTGAAATAAAAAAGGCAATATTTACTTTCTTAAAACACATTCCTGGTCAAGACTCAGATGATGTCACCAATCCCTCTTGTTTTTTTCAACCCCTCCCCTCCTCTCCAGTGATGTAGATCAATTTTTTTATGATGTAATAAACTCATGTCCTGCTCTTTTATTTATTCTTCACTAAACATCATGTTTCACTCTATAATATGTTGCATTATAAAAATAACTTAATCATTGAAATTTCATTCACAGTCTAAGATTTACTTAGATAGAGCTTAAAGAGATTGATACACATTTTTTAACATTATAACAGATTGTCACAGTTTTGTCATGTATTTACTTCATGTCATGAACTTCCATCTTCTCACCAACAAGGCCTTGAGTCAGAGGTGTGTGCATGTTACCCACTGTCAGAAACTCTCTGCAATGTCAAAACCCTGACGCCCTCCTTCCAAGCCCTGAAATATACGCCCATAAAGCTGTGTGCCACCATAAACCTGAACCCATCTGCTGATTTGTGGATCCAATTACTTTCTTTCTGTAATGGCTGTGTTCAGTGCCATGATGTTCAGTCAATTGTTGGCAGCTTCGCTCTCAAGGTGCGCTTCGTTTCCCGTGTCTCTGACCTCAATGGTTCCCAAAACCATCAACCTGTGCCCCAAAAGACCTTATCCTGTGCCTTCAACTCCCCGGTGACTGAAGCGGCAGGAAATGAAAGAGGTCAGTCATTTTGTCATCAGCTGGAGTATGCCACTGACGTTCTGTGTTTATCAGAGCGGGGGTTCTCGCTCACACCTGCAGTGGATTCAGTTGAATGGCCCTCAGTGATGTAACCCAGCTGTACGCTGAATCCCCCTGTCAACGCAGGCATGTGGGTGCACAGGCACCAGGGAACGGTCTGACAGGTGTTGACAGATGGATTATCTTCAGGGCCAGCGGTGGCGCTGGTTTCCGCGAGAGCCAAGCTGGCAGGCCGGAGTAAACCAATCACAGCTGCTGAGCATCCAAACACCTGGTGTGTCCCCTCCAAAACCCCAGATCTGGCACCTTGTTCCTGCTGCTGTGAAGCTACTGATTGTGATTGGCCGCATCCCACAGCTTCATGAACACAAAGGCAAGGTGAAGGCTTTAAGTCTCAGTGAGACATTGTTGCACCACAGGGTGAAGGTCCAGGAAGGTCCTGAAAGTTGGAGAGCATTTCACTGCTAAAATGACAATTCAATTAATTACACTTTGGGAAAGATACATGTTCCCAGAGAAAGTTACCCTTCTCTACAGTTTTTAGTATATGATGCGTCATCTAAAGGTAAATGTCCTTAACCTCAGGGAGAAACTTTCCTGGTTGCCCTGTACCCTAGAGAGGTTGTGTTGCTATCAATAGAACTTCATCTATGGTATGAGACTATGATATACAACCACTCTGGTACCCTTTTTTTGTTACCCAAACGAAACACAGCGTAACAATTTAAAGTATGTTAGAAGCTTGACAAAGGAACAAGGCCAAACAATGAAGGTGACTCTTGGTCAAATTAATTAGGTAGCTACTGATTCTTTTGGGAACACCAAACAATTACTATGGACTATCCTTTGTTCACTTCCAAAAGGTCTTGTGAACATTACTGATAAAAGGCTAACAAAAGCACAAAACCTTCAGTATCAAATTAAAACTGTTTAATTCCATAAAATTTCCCCTGTGGATAAACTAAAGAGCTTAACGTGCTAAATAAATAGAATTTGAAGGTTTTAGAAGTTTGCAGATTTGCAGCATGGTGGAGTATCAAGGTTGAGAAGAGGTCAAAGCACAAACAAAAAAAGTAATGAGAGATCTTGAGCTGTAAACCAGTGCTGACCTCAGTTACAAGCGAACCGAGATTTACTAGGTCATCTCCACAGCGTGCATTCCGACTGTAAAAATAGAGATAGCAATAAAGTTAGTAAGAAAACCAGAGGTAAATTATGACATCCTCCTGCTATGTTCACTTTTATTGTGCCAAAACAAACCTAGTAATACTAAAACATATTTATGGCCTTTTTAAAATCCAGTAAAAGGTTCAGTTATCTTGTTTAAACTTCTTGGAGACTGGTAACTGGCAAGATCTGACTAGTAAGGGCTGTAGTACACTAACAGTTACAGTCTGTCTTCTGACGCCTGACCTCAAATCACACACTGTGCTGTTCATTTCTCCCTCAAATTGCAGGCTGCCGTTGAACTTTTTTAAAAGCGTTTTAAATGACTAATGAAAGGAGGTGGTCTTTAGGGGTTTGTGTGTTTATGCAAAAGTAGTAAAAATAGCAGCTGACGAGCTCCACATCAAAACAGTATAAAAGGTGGAAAATCACTAAACTTGCTGTTTCACACCAAAAACAAACAGAAAAATGCAAGACATAAATTATTTACAGTGCTAAGGCCTTCAAAGAAACAAGGACACAAGGTGAAGAAGGGTAACTGTATGGAAGTTCTTTACTTCAAGCTGTGCACATCTTTGAGTTACCTACAGTAGTGAGTCAGGCTTAAACGAAAAAGCAATTTCACCGCAGATTTATAGTGTTCGATGAAAAATAGGAGGAACATGTAATTTTTTCCATTATCTCCAGTGAGCTAGCAGTTGCATCTCTGTGCATTCTCAGGGGTGCTGGCAAACACAGACACACTTGAGAGATGTAGTGTCCTGCATCTCCAGGATGATCCATCACGCTGTATGCTGTGCTGCTTCCAATTGTTTTTCCTGGCAGCGCTGGAAAAGAAGGAAAAAAATACCCTAGTAACAACAAAACCTTGGGTACATTTTATCTCCCACACGGGCTGTGTTCTGCAGCGGTGATGAGCAGTATTAGCGCCGTCTCAGAAGGAAAAGCTCACCGCTTTGGCTCTGTAGAGCCCCCACAGCAGTGCATGGCCGGCCTTAAGCCACCAATCTGCTCCATCACAAACTGGGATGAGGACTGAGGCTTAGAGCTTCTCCAGTGGCTGCATTTGGCCCCTGGCATCCCAGCATGCTTTGCTGCCTGGGCTCAGTAGGGCTAACCTCTCTAGGGGTTAAATTAGACAACCAAATAGAAACATGAAATGTTGCTCCTGTTTGTGGACCAGCAACGCTTGCAGGTTAAATTAGACTCCTGTGTTGTGAAAGTTGGGCAGCAATGATAAACTGAGAGCTTGATCTTGTTGTCTCATTTTTCCAGTGATTCAGGTCCTCTAAAACAAGCTCTCCGGTCTTACTGGACTCAAAACCATTACTTATCACAGCGAGGGAGCCAGATTCTACTCGCCTATTATGTTTGCTTCCTTAAACTTGATGTGATAAGGCTTGTTAGTTGATGTGGGTCTGAGCTGAATTCAAGGGCTTCCTGCTTCCTATCTCACTTCCACTTCAGGAAGCATTTGAGTCAGGGGGGCTGCTGTCACAGACACTTGAACCCAAACCTCCTCCTCTGCCTTGAGAGCCCACCGGGCTGTGCAGAGCTGACTTTTTTCTCACCGCATAGCCGCTTGCTCAAACAGCTCACACTTTCATAATTCACACTCTTTCAATTTCAGCAAAAATAATTGTCAAACAAGACCTACAGTACATACAAATGTGGAACCTCCTGAGCCAGACTAATCCACCATCCACAACTGTCTACAGGATCTAAACACTATGTATCAGGCACAATAACATCTACATAATTTATAGCCTGTATTTAAAAAAAATAAGTAATGGGATGCCAAAGTGAACCGTATTCTTGTGACCGATTACATGTTACCAATTTAATGTCACAGCAGAAACGGATTAAGCAAGAATTTAATGTTTTGAAATCTAAATGTGTTGGGACAGAGTATTTAGCACTAACAGATGGAGAGAGACCCAAACGCATTGTTCTGCTCTGGCACATCTGAAAGCAGAAAACCCAACAAATACACTAAGGGCCTCATAAAAAACAATTAGGCAAAAAAAAATCTCGCATGAATTTCTCATTAGGATTTGAGACTTCATTGAAACACACAGGTGTGATTACAATTTCTTTGCAGACTGAGAAACCTTCAGGCTTGTTCATAGTTAAAAGGTCTATTTAACATTTGCTCTTTTATAAATTCCACAGTTATATTTATATTTGTTGTTTTTGTTCCAAAGCTGAAACTGTCAAACATTTAAAACCATGCCTCATTATACACCTAAAACAACTTCTCCTACTGGAAGAAAACCCAAAGAATAATAAAACACGGGCTGATAACTCAGAGCAGCGTTGCTCTTCATTATCCAACACAGAGAAGCATTTGCTGTAGCGTCAGTTATCAAGTACACTGTTCTTCAGTGCTGGATAGCATGACTTTTAATTAGCCAAGCACAGAAAGACACAGTGCTGTGCAAACTGCTGGAGCCACTGCCATGTGGAGTACAACAAACTCAATTACAGCTGAAACACTGCACATGCATTGAAATTTTGCTTTAGAGCACACACACACACACACACACATATACACACACACACGCACCTCATTCGGTTAAATAACACTAACTGAAAACGTAGTTTGTTTGTATGCATACACAAAACATATGAAGTTAGTAAAATGCAGGATATAACGAATCAAACAACAATCTGTATTCAATCATCAACATTTGTTTAACTGTTTTAAATCCTGAAAGAGTTTGTTTTGTTTGGACAAGTAATACAGCTATGTTCCATAAAATTACATATTGAATGTATCGTACGATAAAGCGATAAGTTAAATGACAATGTTTTATGACTAATCATAAAAATATAAACATTTTTGAATAGTGTTTTTCAAGTACAAGTACAGCAATAGGGGTGTATGTGAAAAACACAGCTACTGTACACTTGGTTAAAAAGATTTCAGACAATAATTCCAACCATCCTCAAAGGCTTTATCTAATAAACATTTATTTTCTACAATGTAGAGAGCTCAAGAAAACTCACACAAGGACAAACCAAACTGATTCTCACGAAGCATCAGAGCAAACACTTCAGAGCAGAATTTATCCAGAGATACGATAACCTCCAACTCAAATTAAACAGCATTCTGCACATAATCTGACACAGCAACAGGTTTGTCAGATCCCTCTAACCTTTTGTTTCCATGGCAACATTTAAGATAGAAACAATGTTAAGATCCTTGAAAGACTGGTCTATTATTTATGTGCTTCACCTTGTAATTGTTCAACATGACTCTTTTTTAAAACCACAGTAACCCTGCTTGTTCTAATTCAGCCACAAACTAACAGGTTTGTTCTAACAGTATCACACAATCTTCTCCAGCATGATAACAGCCTCTAGCTACAGCATCATGTTACTCTTTATAAGATGGTAAATGTGTGATGGTGGCTTCCTTCACATATTGTTTTATTGCATCATTTTACTGTTACATATACACCGTCTAATGTACCACTAATGTACTCCATGTCTAATGTACTACTGAACAAAGACTTCTACAGTCATAGATTTTATTTTCTTGTATCTTCTTGTACTCCAAATGCATGTCAATATTTATGCAGGCCTTCATGTGTCTTCTGTAAAGTACATTCTAACATTGTTTAAAAAGGTGCTATAACAATATAAAGTTCCACTTGCCTAGACACTCCACTTATTCCTAATTCTGTCATTGTTTATCTCCATGTTGTTCTGTCAACCATGAAACACAAGGATACATTTTTTAAAATGTTGACGTTTATCTTACCCATATAATACAAGTGGACTGAGTCTGTCAGTCTCTAACATTCTGTCCTAACATCTCCTGTTGTGTTTCTGAAGAGAAAGAAAACCACACAGGCTTGTAATGACATGAAACAGGACAGAATTAGCATTTTAAAACTAGTCCTTTAACAACAACTGTTACTTTTTATTTTGTGTTTTTATTGGCATTAACTTATTGTCTACTCCCTCTCCAGAAGCAAATATCTTTGGATTAGACATTGTGTTTTCTGTTAAATCCTCTTCGTATTCTTTTAAAGGACAGACATGAAATCATCAAACCACAGACATCAGTCCACTGCACAAACAAATTCTTTCATTCCATTTTTCTATTAGAAAAACAAAAATAAATAAACAAACCATGCCTTGCTTTATTTTACCTAAATAACCTCTGTCAGAAACGCATTTACACTCCCTCTCAGCTGCCCTCCCCTTTCTCATTTTTAGTTCCCCTGCTCTTATGAAAGCTCAGAGACTATCCATTATGTGCAATTTAAATGGCCACTCCCTGCCCACCAAAAGAGCTGTACGAGAAAGTTCATAGCTGTCACAGAGCAATAAGAGGCTTTTTCCATCATGCTTGAGTTGGTGTAAGTACTTTTTACTTGCCACAAATGCTTGATGACTTTCATAGGAAAAGTGGAGGACAGGGTAACACATCTTTTGTCAACACACAGAATCAACACACAGAAAAAATATCAGTGTCTTAATAATGAACACTATAAACAAAAGGTTCACTTCATTCATGTATTTTTTCAAATGTAATACTATTTCAATGGTTTTCCTCTCTAATGCAGTACAATGATCAGTTTTCATTCATCTCTTATGGAGAATAAAGTACTGATCACACATTCATGTAAGGACACTAACCAAGGACACAAGCTTTATAATAAGTCACAGTAGCATTATAATAAATGATAGTAGTTATAGTCAAAAGTGATATTTCTGCTCAGAAATCTTTGTTGAAATGAGTTCAAGCAGGACAGCTGCATTTACACTGCTAATATTGTTTATTATAAAATCTGATCTTTACCTTTTGCAGTCTGTTTTATTTTTCAGTATATCCACTTAATAGCAGAACTACATAGCTGAACTTTTTTCTATTTATTTGATCTATTATTGATCGTGGCAGCACCTTCAAAGTGTGCATTGTTTCATTTGCTGAAAACTGACAACATACTTTACTGCACATATTCTGTAGTCTAACAAAGGGATATATAAAAACCAATACATAAAAGTTATACATGTCACTAGTCAGCAAATAAGCGTCAAAGAGAAGTATGTTAGAAGCAATTGAGCGTACTGGACATGTGGATTCGGTTTCCACCGCCCTCTGGAATGGCTGTTAAACACGATGTTGCAGAAGCACAAGCACGCAAATATGGTTCATTATGAAGACATTATAATATCATCAACAGCTGAATAACAGTTCTCGTTTCAGTCACTGCTGTCAGTGACTGCGCGCTATCAGTCACCGTCTCTCCGTCTGTATGACGGCGGATGTGTCTCAAAACATACAGTAGTACGCTGCCTATCTAAACAGCATTCCGAGTCAGCTCACGGCTAACATCTCCACAAATGCCGCACGCGCTTATGCTGCCTTGGTAGGCAGCGCACTGGGCTTCACGAGACGAGCGAAATAAAAGACCGAAGCATCGCTACAAACGCGTTTTTAAAGTGAAGCCCGGGATCGCTGCCGTCACGAAAGTCACTGTCAGTAAAATCCGTGTTTTCCCAGCAGTCGATCGTAAATCTTTGCGGAGTTGTCATTCATTTATCTCGATCCGTAACGTCCGTTCTTAACGGGCGGCTCCCGATCCTGAACCATCCAGCACTCAACCATCTCGCGTCTCAAATGTATAAAATAAAGTTGAAGTGAAGCGGCTGTACCTGTATACTGCACGAGGAACATCTTCCCGACGATTCGCTTCCAAACGACGCCGGATAAAGTCCCGTAGGGCTCTGCTGGCGGACGGTATTCCGGGCTGGGAGCTGTGCTGCTGGTGTCTGTGGGTCCGCTGCGCTTATAACTGCTTTAAAGTGAGCGGACCATAGAGTGAGAGAGAGAGAGAGAGAGAGAGAGAGAGAGAGAGAGATCCACAGTCACGCTCAGCACAACGTCTCGATTGTCGCGCGGTTATTGTAATCAGCGCTGTCACGTATCGCTCACGCGCTTGACCGTTACAGACCGTTACTGACGGTTATTGGCAGTTACTGACGTTACTGACGGTTATTAACAGTTACTGACGGTTTCGACGTCCGTCTGAAGAAAGCTCGTTACTCTAACGGTACCGACCAGCGTCTCATCCAGTGCATGTGTGTGAGTAACCCATTCATAAAAATCACCGGTTTTGTTGTTGTCCGTGATACCGTGAGACACAATTAAAGCGAACTGCGTTTACGGACGTTTTAAACGGCAATATGTTGTCACGCAGACGGTTCATTAGTTTTCCTCATGAGAACGCGCGGCGACGACCACCTTCTGACTATATAGTTACTGACAGTTAAACTGTTACTAAAATTAAACTGTGTCTATTTGTATTAGTGAACTAAAAATAACTAGTAATTAACGTGTTTGGGCTGGAAACTCTGGTTGTCAGGGTAATGTGTTCAGTAAAATAATGCACTACAATATTTATGCGTGTAATAAAGATCATAACATGTTCGTGTATCACTGTAAAGTGCGGCTATATTGGTGGTGTGAGGGTATGTACCAGTAGAGGGAGCAGAGCAACAGTTAAACTCAAGGGCTAATTGCCATATAAACTATAACAGGCTCTACAGTAAAACCCCAAGGTCTCCTAAATAATGCACAAGTATGGGCCACTCAGGGTGGCGGATGGGGAATCTGCTAAACTGATCTGCTGTTCTGTTAGAAGAAATACATATTCAAGAATCAGTGGAAGCACATCTCCTGAGAATTTAAGGTCAACCATCAAACCTTCACGGACTGACCTTCACGACAAGTAACATTTTTCATACAATCTGAACTAGCTTCTGTGCTTAGTTATTTACACGAATCACTTTGATGTAAATAAACCAATGGCCTAGCAATAAATTAAGCGCTGAAACATAGTGCTCATAAAAATGTTAATACATTTGAAACATACAATGTTCTAAAGGTCATTTCACGTATATACAGTACTGTAAAATAAAGTGAAAAAGACAACCAACCTTAAAATTCAAAGATAAAGTCATTCATTATTCAAAAATATTAAATTAACACAGCAAAGCTGGCTCAAGCATAGACACACAACCTTGAGAAGCCCACAGCAATGAGACAAACACTCACACCTGAACCTTCTCCTTACATTACATTTCCAATTCCCTCTGAACAATTTAACTGCAACAAGGTGCCATGAGCGACACACACAGCAGTGTGCCGGAGTCCAGAGGAGGTTAAATAATCCTCTGGCTTGCAGGAATCCTACATGAACTTTAACACTTCCATGTTTACAGCTCAGTATCCCAGGCCTTAGCTGTGTGGCATTCTCTGGGTTACTTTCATAGCTAAGAGAGTCAGAACCATTTAACAGATGTCTTAACACATTCAGCAGGAATTTACAGTTCCACTGTGTGTCACGGTTAGGAGACCGGTGTCGTGAGAGCGTTTGACGCTACGCCGGTTTCAAAGTCTGATGAGAGAGTGGGTGGAAACTGTGGCCTGTTACAGCTGCTGTGTTTATCTCAAACCTGATGAACAATCTGCTACCCTCAGGGGTAAAGAAAGAATCAAGACTTTATATAATGTTTCAATTTGCTAAGCATTCCGGGATACTTAGCATACTGAAGCACAATCAAGAATGTAAATGTTTCAATGTGGGCTTTTTCAAACTACAGTAATTTAAGTGCACTGCTTAGGAGTGCATTCATATATTTGGATGTTGGATGTAAATATAATTTGCTTATTTTGGCAAAGCGGCCCATCCTGACACACGGTTGCTTTATCCCCCTGGTTTGGCAGAAACTGACATTGGCCTTCACATCAATTTTTGGCAGGGACTGCTTTGCAAAAATTTCCTGTGGAATTCTTTTGATGTGCACGGAAGCAAACATTGGCATTTTCACCATGAGCTGTTTGTTTTGCCATTCTTAAAAATTAGCTAGTCTGAATATTCAGAAGCCAAAGGGGATACCAAAAGCTGTCATGCTGATTTTCAGAGGAAAAGAAAAAACATTTTCATGTTTCCAGCATTCATTTTAAATAGTTTTCATGCAATTAGGGATATAATGAGCCATGGGCTGTTTTGGATGAGTAGAAATAGTTTTTTTTCTAAACAAAACTGAGTTACCCAAGTAATTTCTGCTGCTAGGCAATAACATATCACATCATCAAAGTGACACATTAAAAGCAATGAAAACGTAGACTTTGATATGTTACTATAATATGCTATTAAGTAAAAAACAATAGTTCTCTAAAAAGAAGGTTTCACGTAAGAGCTTTCCTGCATGTCGTGGCTCTTATCTGTAAATTAGCCCAATAAGTAAAATCAAAGTGAGTCTGTGTGGTGCACTTTCCTTTGATTTACTCTAATGAAACAGACATTTGTACTCCAAATTTCAACACACACCACATCATGTATTACAACTTCTGCCTACAGGTACAATTCTCACTAATAATGAACCAGCACCTGGCTTTTCTGTTTATATTCAGAGCTTGGGAAAAGGAAAACTGTGCATCCAATGATATTCCCCCAGCTGTCAGATATGATATACAGCATTTGCTGGTAATGGAGCTATAGGTGCCTGACAGATGATTCACCTTTACAAAGCTGAGCTAGTTCTCTGCTTTCACAGACACCAGTCGTGCTCCCGGCTGGAGACGTTTGCCCTTGGCTAGAAAACAGCGAGTGCAATAACATGCATTTTCACCCGAGACATCTGATTTTCTAAACTAATGTGACTTATGACAGATGCTTTTCTTTGGTCTTTAGAAGCATCGACTGGTGTCGTGTACTGATTTGGTGACTGCATTTCTATTTTTTGTTCATTTACTCATATCTTGTTTGTCACACACGCAGCGTGTTTTTACAACGTGAACACAATAAAAACAGGGCGAACTTTCTCAAGGCGGCGTCAAATGGATTCTCACACCTCACAGAGAGAATTAAAAGCTGCTGTGTGCTCATATTTAATTTAAGACAAGTTGAGGGACTCGTTACACTGCTTTTATACTGATTTCACACAAACATGTGCATTCAGCAAGTTGCTTATTTTATAAATACTGACATAAAAACATCATTTAATTTAATATTGCAACAGATGGAAGCAAACGAACCAGGATTTAGGGATGAACACGACATATTTTTATTAAGGTTTAGTGTCCTGACCCGTTGAATTAAAAGGAGCTATAAATCTCTACACTACAGGCCTTCCTGGTAAAACATTCCAATGCAGACAAGAGAAGTGCTAAACACTAGGTCTTAAAAGCAATTCAAAACCTGAGCTAAACTAGAAACCATTTGGGTCATCTTACATCATATTCGTACATGTACAGCTAAAGATATGATGTCACACAGATGTCAGATGACACTCATGATGTCAGAACTTTTGCAACAAAAAAAATTCAACTTCTTACACCATTACTACCTTACTCTTGCACTTACTATCTAATATACCATGATTCTGCTTTGAAGTTTGTACTCTTCATATTCAGCCAAGGGGTCATTGTGGAAAAACTCAGAAAAAACTCCCAAGGATGTTCAGGGCTTTCCACAGATGGAATACAATACAAAGGCTTAAATGATTAGGTTTTAGCTCACCTAGAAAACCTGGTAAAAATGTTCAGCAATATGTACTTCCTTTAAAACTCTGACAATTTGTCAATTGCAGTTATTATTTCAGACTACTAAATAAAGATGTATCTGATGTATCCTTACTACATTAAGCATTAAGCTTTCCCCTTGCAAAGCGCAAAGTCTTTACAGGTACAGAGTTCAGCCGTGGTGGGAAGAGATGAATAAATGTCAGTATTTCACAGCCTACATGATAACTATAGAGATACATTAGGACAGCTGAACGAGACAGAGGTTCATGTTCACCTACAGTCAGAGCCGAACAACAGAAGGAATTCTCAGCTCATCACTTAAAGACTTCAGGTCAAGACACTGTGTTCCAGTTCATAATGCTGTTATCCAGTGGGGAGGCTTGACTGCACTGGAGTCGTGGGGTTTTGTGCTGAGCGTGAGTTTACAGCAGTTTAGCAGAGTTTTGGGGTTTTGGCAGGCAGAGCTGCAATTCTGGGCCATTTGGTGTTTTGGCCACTTTAATAGCAGGCAGATTTAGCTCATATTTCAACAGGCATATTAAGAGACTGAACCACATCTTGTGTTCATGAACTTTCAGCTCTATCTTAATAAGTCGATGAATTAAAGCTTTAGTGTGAAATCAAAAAAGAACAAATTAATTATAGGTCTTTTAGTTTGAGGCAGCAGAGTTATGCATTACATAAACAGTCATTTTACAATGTTCATGCATGTTATATTATACCAACACATGCACACGTCAGATTCACTACAGCATCCTGACAGCAGTCAGAAAAACTCCCGTCACCTCACAGTCAAACAGAGTCCTGCAACACCTCCCACAAAATCACTCAAACAGATACTTCAGCCAATATGAGATATTCTGTCATGCGCTATCAATGAGAGTCGGTGACACAATGTGGGCGTGTCTCGCAACTCGCAGCAGTGACGCTTTGCAGCGACTACCAATTAGAGTAAAGACAGTGGAGCTCATGTGATCCATCTCCTGTGAGACACTGTTCAGCGCATGCCCAACGCAGGAAAACTTAATGTTACCGTTAGCGATTTCACAGTTTTATAAGATTTGTCTCTGCCCACGCACAGAGATATAATAACAAAAAGATGCGTGGAAAACCTTGTCAGAAATTGTCGGCATTCCAAGTGAGTTTGATTCATGCACTGATAATCCTTCATCTTGCTCATGATATGATGCATTATGCCCTGCTGCCATTTATATACAAACGCTTCCTCCTCCAGAATATAACGTTTTAGCAGGAAGAAAACGGATTGCCTGTCAAAACAGAATGACATCGTGTTTTTGCACCCACAATACTTCTCGTTTGAAATCAGATTTTCAAAAGCTTTGGACAGTTTTGCAGACACACAACTTACGTTAGACCCTAGAGCAACAAAAGAGAAGGGACACCAACCAGTGACCAGCAGTACAGTGACCTACAGAGACCTCACAGTGACTGAGACTACAGAATGAAGAGCAGATGGAAAAGCCGTCCAATACTCATTCAGGTCATAGTCAGTCATACCAAACTCATTATATACTAAAGTGAATGATGTACAGTTCATGAGTCTTCATGACAAGACTCATGTCATGATGAATCAATTGTTCTTCGATATCCTGCTATATAAGATGTAGTTATACAATAAAAACATAAAAAAGACTTAAAACTAAAAAAACTCAAAACTTTCTTTCTAAGCCAAAAAAATAATTTTTGAAACTCATAACTCATTACATAATACAGCTGTACACAGTACAGATTGCCTGCAAATCAAAACTGGTTATGTATCAAAACACGATTGTGCAAAAAAAAAAAACTAAACATTCGAAGAAGACATATAATAATTTTCCAAAAGCATGACATACAACTTTAAAAACTAACTATTCACATTGGTAAGTTTCCAGGTGGAACTGCGCAAATGACTCCAACCAGGATCCAATTTCACTTGCTTGGATTTCTCAGAAAATAATTTGTTGCACAGTTGTGATGAAAGTGTTCTGGACTTGAAGTGATCTTAAGCAAAAATGATTATGCAAAAAATACTACCAGTGCTGTTAAAGGACTAATGCATTCAATCCAGAGTTAGCTATTAAATTCTGTCAGTCTGAGATTTTAACCAAAACCATCTGCACTTCTCAAAAAAAAAGGGACTTTAAAAGAGAGCAGACAGGCAATGATGTGAATAAAGAGAAAGCAACAGAATTAAGGAATTTGTGCTTGAGTTACACATGAGCCCCACAGATCCAAGTGTGGAACCGTGTGTCAACCCCTAGACTACGCCTCCAAATTCACCGTCTTTTCTGACCAATTACCAAACATACATTTTATTATAATACAAACATTGCAAAAAATAATTGTTCCAGTATATTAATGGTGGTAGAGCTTGCCACTGGGGGCAGTTGTGGCCTACTGAGTCGGGCTTGTAATCAGTCGGTTGCTGGTTCGATTCCAGCGCCAGCAGGTAGCAACTGAAGTGCCATTGAGCAAGGCACCTAACCCCCGATTGCTCCCCGGGCACTGCAGTGATAGCTGCCCACTGCCCCGGGTGTGTGTGTGTTCACAACTTGCAGTGTGTGTTCACTCCCCACTGGTGATGGGTTAAATGCAGAGGTCACATTTCATGTCACTTTCTCACTTTTACTGGCAACACCAGAATCACAGCTTTGATTTCCTAGGAACATACAAATTGATTGAAGCAAAACAGTCATGAAGGTTTGGAATGACATGAGGGTTACTAGAGGATGGAAAATTTTCATTTTTGTGTAAACAATCCCTATGATTTGAATATCAGAAAAGGATCAGATATCCTTTTGTGATGAAATATCCCATGTTGTGAGGTTGGCAATACCTTGTAAGCAAAAATACTTCAAAACATTGCTGGATCACTTCAGCTGTCCTTGAGTATGGAAAGAGAAAGTCACTAGTCAGTTCTGCTGGGCTAGAAGAAGCGGATGGAAGCAAAGCTCCTGTGTAAATGAGACAATCTGCCGCATACAGCTGCAGCAGGACAGCGCGGTGTAAACCTGCCACCTGTGGAGAGGCCAGAGCAGTGTGACAGCCAGGACACCTGCCTCCAGATTCAACATGAGCCAGCCAACCTGCACAACCCACAGAGTCTAATACGAAAGGACACACTCATCTTCCACACGCTTCTTGTTCTGGAAATTAAAAGACTTTTTTGCTCTTCACAGCCGCCCGGCTCAATTTTCCTGTCAGGATTTGATTTCTAACACTCATTCTCCTGTGCCCAAGAGAGAACTCTGCTAACTGAAGACATGTCCCTCATCATGAATGTCAGATGTCAAAACTGTGTTAAGTGTATCTTAAATCCCAAATCTATAGTCTGTGCTTAATTGTGGTCTAGCTGATAATAAAGGTATTTAGCACAGAACTGATTAAAAATAACAACAAAAATTGGTGTTATTAACAAGTACAACACTTTTATCTCGCAGGAAAGCCTCAAACAGACAAGTTCAAACTTGGTTTACACATGAGATCGAACAAAAAGTCCATCTGGCCGCCCAGCATTTTCTACAGAAGCCCTGTGTTTCTGGTTGTGATATTTCCTCTTAAAAGGAACTACTCATCAGTCCACTGGCATAAACATTTGGGATATTTATAACACCCCAGTAACAGACTATACACTGTTTGCCAAACAAAACACATCTGAAGCAACATAAGCTTCACCTTTCAGCTTCATTTCCCAGAACTTGCCAAAAGGTTCCGGTGAGCTCTGAATCTAAACTTCCTGTCATTTAGGAAGTGCAGACAAAAACTGAAACGTGATGGAGGCGCTCCAGAATGAACGTGTTTCCAACTGTTCGTGACAGAATAAATGCTAAAGAACTCAACAAGGAACACGGCAAACCTCTTATTATTGAAAAGCTGCCTCTCACGGGGACAGCCACGGCCTTATCAGGTGCACGCCAGAGATCTTGCCAACAAATCCTTTTTCTGCAGTGAGATCTATCCTCTGCCTGTGAATGAGAAGCTTAAAGGCTCTCTGATGGTACATCAACCTGAGAGAACTTCTGTCAGCAGGATGCATAACTTACCAACAGCTCGGCCAGATCTGTAGTCCTTGAACATTATGTGTTAAGAAGACTTTGACTCCGGACACTCGATCTCTCAGTGATGAGACCCTGTTAGGAAAACAAAACATGCTCAGGTCCTTGTTAAACATTAGGGGACCCTCAGACCCCTCTATAAAACAACTTTTAAAAGGTCCTCCAAACCACAGAGAAATTTCCACCAGCATAGTAAATGTTAATCTTAATTCAATGCATCACATCAGTACACAGTATTTAAAAAGCACATGGTTAAATACTGAAAGCCCATTGGCTTCAGCTGGGTATCTGCAATTAAAGAACACTTTAGTACAGTTAGTACACAGAGTATAGTCACAACTGTGCAATATTTGCCTCTCAAACTAACAATGCATAAATTAAGCAAGATATAATTTTACCACTCATCTTGTGCATAGTAAATATCTTCTTTCTTCACAACCGCAATCGAACTTCCATGTTTCCGTTAGATCTATAATTGAAATGACGGAAATCATGAGTTCTTTCTTACATCACTTTGGCTGAAAAAATCTTTTGATTCAGAAATTAGATTTAGAAGACAGCAGAGTTCTGGAAACATTAATTATGATATTTAATCATGATATAGGCTGTATCACATTAAACAACTTCCTTGTCTAGACAGTGTTCTGTAATGTTCTTATGTAGTGAGGAGTTGTACCCGTGTCCTGAGAGTTTGTGAGGACATCTCTTTAAACAGCAGCGTGTCTGAGAGTCACCTGTCATTTCCTCTTTGACCCCTCAGTCCACAGAGAAGTTATGAACTCCAGCTTTCTGACAGTCGGCCCTTTTTTACTGTTCCACCAGAGCACTGATTGGTCAGATTAAAAGGACGAAAACATCCCATTTTAACTCACACAATGAACACCACAGCAGCTGTTAATTAGATGTAAATGGACTTGAAATATTTATTTGGAAAGATATACCAAAAATGTCTAGCTCTTTACTTTCAGAACGTTTTGGAACGACTTCTTTTCTTCATAAAAAAACTTGAATCTGGACCTTTAAATGTGGTTGTAAATCTGATTTGTATCTGATATCTGGTCATATGAGCTAAACACAGCTCAAGGTGGAATTTAATTTAGAAATGCCTGTTAAATTCTTTATCATTGTAATGTGACAGCTGGAGAAAGACATTAGGTGTGTTTTGTTTTTACACACTAAAGAGAGTGTCAAAAAAATGTCTGTGGCCATCGACAATACGCCATAAATTAGTATTTATTTACTGGATTGTGTGACGTTTTCTTGAGCTCTTAAGATATCCTAGATCCAAAACAATGTCAAATTCAAAAGGTGTTCATAACAAACACTGCGCTACAAAGCGGCACCACCATGACACTGTTGTTGTTCGCCTTGAGCATCTTGGCCGAGTATTAATGTAAACACAGTTGCTTTTGTCTTAAAGCTTCTTAGCATTGCTTTAAATATCACACAGAAAATGTCCTTACATTTGACAGATATCACTGAAATCGGTGTCCTGAGAAATCACTCCTGTCTCTGCCACAGCCCGCAGGCAAAACAAAAGAGTCTGGGAAGCAGCCCACGCTTTTTTAGCCAATCAGAGAATAAACTTTGCCTCTGCCTTTTGTGTGTTCAGGTTTCATGATATTAAGTTGGTGGAGATGTCTAAAGAGTTTTGGAGACAGACCAGAAACATCACAACACAGCTTTGATACAGTTATTTAAATATATACGCTACTGAATAAAATTAATAGCTAAAAAGTTCACACATATGAAATTTCACTTCAGACAGATGTGGAAAATGAAGTTAAAAATACAGCGCATATTAAAAAGAAAACATAAAAACAAAACTCTGGTGTAAAAAGCACCTTTCTGTGGCACTTATGTGTCACATTTCCAGAGAAAAAAAACACATTTTTACACACTTTTTTCAAGAACATGACAAGATCACAGAAAATAAAATATAGGAGAGATAGCAAAGACAGTGAAGCAGCTACTGTATATTAATGTAAACAGATAATCAGTTACTACTGTTCTGTTCTTATTTAAAATGATCTTAACAAACAGATTAAAATCAGTAAGAATCTTTATTTATTCTAAGGTGAATCAGACTCATGGAGATAAACCAGAATCATAACACAGTCACTGAATTTATTACGACTGCTGCGTCTAAGATTCATCTGAAATCGCTGAGGTAACCTTATCTTACCATAAACATGAAGAAGCAAGTATGAATATTGTATGTGTACGATATCAGATATGTAAATTAAGCCTTGCAGTTTACTGCCCAAAACCACTGGATAGAGTTCAGTCTCGCTTTGAGACTAAGCCTGGAGGAAGAAGAGCCGGTTACAGCATCACACAGTAACTGACAGACAACCTCAGCAAAGAAAACAAGCCCTCCATATGATGAACAACACTTAAAATGTAAAATACTGCTGTAGCTCGCAGGCCTGTTAGCAGAGCGTTTGAACTTATGAGGCATGTAAGGCCATACTGCGCAAAATGAACATTAAAAATACATTTGAATTTATCCAAGGTGAGATTTTAGTCAGTGGCCCAATGAAAATGATTCAGTAATAGCCCTGGCCACTATGAAGTACACTTCATCTTCCCACCTATCGAGTGAAGGAAACATCTCATATGAGGACGTATTTTCTCAACGAGATCGGAATCGCTCAAGAAATGAGGCGTGTGTAACTTGTGCTTTATTTCTCACATCTATATGCCCATTTCCTCTAGATGGCCTAAAACAAAGTAAAATAATAAATAACTATAAATAACTAATTTGACAGAGTGTACTGAATCATCCACTGCAGAACAGATGTTCCAATTCCTGGTTCGTCCCAGTACTTGTTTTAAAAGCATAAGTGTGCTGAAGATATCATTGGGACAATGGATGTATATCTAAAAAAAATCTAAGTGGAAAAAAAAACCCTAAATCCTCAAAACTATCTATGCTATCTGGGTAGGCAGCTCGCTAGGTTTTGAGACAGAGCCAATTCGTGAGTGCTTTAGACAATGAGAGCCAGTCGTAATAAAAAGCAACACAACGAAATGCAACACCTGCGAGAACTGATCTGATGAGTCCTTTAAATCTGATCTTATTAAGAGTTTTCACTTTCATCGGGCAGATAACAGGACAAGCATCGGTCCCGACACACTGTTGTTCAACAAACAACCCAGCTCAAACCCAGCTCCAATACCTCACACTACTTGTGTGTCAAACTGAGAAAACTATCATCCCTATGGCTAGGCATAACATGACATGTTTTCATAGCATATATTTGATGTACAGTTACTGTATATATAGAACATTTCTGAACTAACAAGATTGTGACTGCCACTACCCAGCTCAAGTCCTCAAACAAAAACAAACCTAACAAAATGCCTGCAAGACATCTCACAAAGACTCACAATGTGACAAAAACATCCTCCAAGTCAAAGTTCTTGAAGTGTCTTACTGTAAATTAAATTAATATAGTCTTTTAGTAAAAAATGTTTTAGCTCACAAAAATAGGCAAATTGACAAAAACATTTTAAACTGTAACAGAACATATAAATTGTCTCTTTTCGTGCTCTTCTTGTGTTCCTAAGATAATAGCATCAGTACACTAAAGTATTAGCTACTTTTTAAATGTTTCTGTGCTGTAAATTCTCCATGCTTTGGTATTAAATGCAATTGTTTTACAAACATATTTAATAGACTGTTTAGGTTATCACATATAGCGCAATTTTCAAAATTAACAATGTGTTGCATTGCACATAACTTAGTTTACCTAGAAACTCACATTCAGCCTGGCAGAGGTCAGTTAAATTCCAAGTGCACTGTCGCATTTTGTTTTGCTTTGTTTGTTTTTGTTTTTTTTTAAGAAAAGACAGCAAAACAAGCCTAAATATCTCAATTGTACCTTTATGAGAATTTTAAAAAAAGACAAAATTGTGGAAGATCTTGTCACAGTCATAAAACCAACACCACTTCTGCTCTTTAGTGTGTTTTGGTTTCTGTTGCTATTAAAAGAACAAATATTAGCCAATTAATGAGACAACAAAATAAGGCTGAAGAGTCACATAAAAATAAAGCGTCTAGTAAAGTGGAAAAAATTCTGCCTGCATTAAAGTTGGTCCATACCTCTCATAAAAGATAATGGTACGACTGTAATGACCAAATAAAACTAATTACAATATAAATGTTGGACAATGAGAAGACCTGCCCTCTCAAACTTCTTATACACCAACCTAAAGCAACGTGACATGACATACAAGTCATTTTACAAATCTACTGTTTAACAACACATGATCTGAGTGAATATCAATAATTAACATCATCAGCTGACCGCATGCTGAAAAACAGAATGCAGAGCTGAAATATAGGCAGAGATTGTTAACTGGTCTTTATGAATCCTGAGTCTGATTTACAGCTGCTTCACAGAGAGACAAATGATCATAAGAGACATTCAGAGGTTCAGCAGATAGCATAAATGTGAGCCAGACCTCCAACAACCTCAAATCCTGCAGAAAAGGCCAAACCTCAAACATTCAATTGGTCTGTAATAATGGAAGCGAGGAGACGGTCCACCACATCCGAGGTTTAAACTGTAATACTGGAAGTATTTTCAGCCTCTTTTCCTCTGTATTGGGATGAAAGCTTTTAGTCTTTCTCAGTTCACATTCAGGAAAGTGTTGCTGGGCACTTAGTGATGTCTGCTAAGTGGTGCTTGCATTTGTTTTTTAATGGTTTACTTTTACAATGGCATAGGCATGAATTAAGTGGCTTTTTAAATTGTAGGCATCTAAAAGTTTCAGAAAAGAACCTGAGCAGCTAAAAGGACTTGTGTTCTTTTAAAGGTTAAATTTACCCCAAAATAAAAATTGTTTTTCAAACCCATATGTAGTTCTATCCTCTATGGAACCCAAACAAATAGATTTTGAATAGGAAACTGCTGTTTACTACATAACAAAATGCTGACAGAATTTCTATTCTAAACCAATCATTTAAGAAACTGTCTGGTCTTAAATACCGAGAGACTGATTTTATTAACTGCTGTTACAGTCATATTTTTCTCTGCCAAATTAATCATTAAATCTTGATGAACTGACCACACAGACAGATACTTCAATATGATTGTAGTAACATATGCTTTGTACATTCTATTCTTTAGAAATACAGCATTAGGTTGCTGGGCCACAGCAGCACAGCCAGCAGAGATCAGTGGACCTCCTCTGATGAACAGACTCTTATCAGACAGACTCACTGTCCTGCCATCAGAAGATACAGAGATTACAGATCAGCTCATCTGAGAGCATTCATCTTCAACATCCACAGATACAGCCAGCAGCCACGATGGCCATCTAAAAAACAACAGCTGCAGTCCACAACTTCTGCCTCTCTACCGCCATCTCTGTTTGAAACACAAAAGTGCAGGTGGAGTTATTTTCTTAAAGTCAGTGACAAGTTTAAATTCTCAACAACTGCCATAAGAACAAGCTACAAACCCCTGATCCAGCCAGATCATCATCCTTCTGTTTACAGACAGATATTTCCAGCTCAAATTAGAAATCATTATTATAAAATAAATGAATCTGGGTAAGATGAGGAGTTGTGTATGTACTTGCTCAATAACTGATTTTTGTTTAACAATTAAAATACAGATTGCAGCTTTAACACAATCACACTGTTCATTCTATGAAAGGAATCGTGCTGTGCTCTATACACACACAAACCGCAGTTTTAGTACACGAGGTGCAATTCTTTAAATTACTTTAAAAAAAAAGGTTGGAAACTGCAGGACTGTTATTATGAGTCGTATTTTGACAGACGTGGTTCTCCGCTCTCAGCAGCATTTGTTAGCATAGAACTCGTCGCCTGGCATCTGATGTGAAAGTGCTTTCAGAATGGCCTTTTTATCTGCACTTATTATCCTCGTATGTCACTGTCATAGAAACAGCACAGTGCAGTGAGAGAAAAAGCATGTCGCGGATCAGAATATTGTTTAGTGCAGGATTATCACCTGCAATGTGCTTCCAATTGTGTGGAAGAGATCTCTAGAGACCCTGATCTCACGACACCACGGCACTCAGCAGCACACTCACACACTTCAAATATCCCCGATTTCAAGTGACACGAGTCTACGCTTGTCTTATCTTATTTTAAAAAATAATCAAAAATAATAAACTGCATCACTGCCCAAAAGCAATAACAATTTTTTGTTGGGTTTGTAGATATGATCCTAGCTAAGAATACAAACGGTATCATAAAAACAGTTTTGAATATAAAAAATAGATTTGTGTAAATTAAAGTTATAAGGCTGTACATATAAAGCACAGTAATGTATAACATTTTGTACAGTCTCGTGAGATGCTCCTCTAATCCCATCAGTGGTCTAAAAAAAAACATACCACCTAAATTAGGGTGTACTGAATGTGAGATACATCACCCTCCCATGAGAGGATGATCTGCTGAGTTTAAAGAAGTGACAAAGTTGCACAACTATAAAATCACCACCGTTTCCACAGCCAAATGTCTGTTGTTTTCTGTTGCTATTAAAAGAACAAATATTAGCCAATTAATGAGACAAAAAATAAGGTTGAAGAGTCACATGATAATAAAGCTTCTAGTAAAGTGGAAAAAATTCTGCCTGCATTAAAGTTGGTCCATACCTCTCATAAAAGATAATGGTACGACTGTAATGACCAAATTAAACTAATTACAATATAAATGTTGGACAACGAGAAGACCTGCCCTCTCAAACTTCTTCTGCATTAAGTTTTGTGGAAGGCATTCTGAAAATGCAGCTGTGATTTGCAGCTGTGCTGAGCTACAGTACAGCGTTATGTGTGCGTTGATCCCTGGTGGTCATGCTGATGACGCAGGTTCCAGTCTCATTCCCTAAGAGGATCTGTATCTGTAAGAAATCAGTGTTTGCCAAATCCTATATGACTGTATCAAGCTTTGCATTAAAACATCGGTCAAATCACCAGCTTTGCCAGTAAATGGCCACTGCATTAGCCTTTATCTTCCTTTGTACAACTGGACCCAGCCTGAAGCCCTGCAGGACTCCAGATGTGCTGATGATATCTGACTTCCTGAGTGACAGTGCTTGTGCCATGACATGCCTCATGTACCAGCCCCACCAGATGTGCCACTTCAACGTGAAAGCTGTTTCAAGCAACACCACTAGTGGATGTACTATCCCCTCTCCATAATCAATTAGCCTCGACCTACAAAACTAGCTGAGCCACTTCTTCAGTTCTACCACAGACCGGACAGGAACGAAAGACTAACAATGTGGGCAGGAGAGTTTAAGCAGCACAGCTGGAGAATTGCATCTGTATGCAGTGTCTGTTATGAACAACCGGGCATAAGGCCAAAGACGCTTCATTTAACAGCCATGTCCACGTGTTGGACAGGAAAATGTGCCGATCTGGAGAAATCATTCATGGTCGTCTCCGGCGGCTCATCTGCGAGTCTGGCAGATTAAGAACCTGGCAACAATTTATCGCTAACAAATTTCACCATGAAAGAAAATACATGCCAGAGAAGAAAACAAGTGCAGAGACATTCTCATGTAAACTTCAGTCTCAAGAAACCAATCAAATGTATCAAAAGTACAAAACCATCTACGCAGAACTTAAATAGTGGCAACAAAAACAGATGGTTTATATTGAACTCTTGTCATCCAATTTGTGGAAATGTTTTGTGCCAATAGCAGGAACTCGCAGGAAATTTAGCCTCATAAGTGAAATTACAGACATGTTTGTGTTCTGACCTCTGACCTGTTTCGCGGCACCTTTATATTCTGTTCTCCCCTCACCATTTACCACACAGTCGTCCTTCCTGTGTCTTCAGAGAGCCGAGTGTCTGCCTGAATCCTGCCATTAATAATTCATTGTTTTCAGCAGATGCAGTGAATACTGATTCCTTCATATTGCGAGGCATCATTATCAGGTTGATTGCAGCACCTGAGGTCATTACCTTCATTCTGGGTGACGTGCCTGCGAATGTAAATGACCAGCAAAGACCAGGGTTACACTTCAACCTGTTAACCGGTTAGCTGAACCTCTGCCGGCCAGATGAGGTTACGCCGCTCGTTTTTTCCGTTTATTATTCGTTTTGCTCTTTTGCTCTCTCAAAAACATGAATTATGGTTTTCTCCCCACAAAACAGAAAACATTCACAAAGTGCATTTGCGGTGGCCCCGTTTTCCCACAAGCTGCCATGGCAACAGTGAACGTCAAAATTATAACCTGAAATACCGGCGCAAAATAAATGAAATCAAATATTCCCCAACGGCCTGTGTGTCTAGGGCATAACAGTAACACTATTAAAAGATGTTGCCAACTCTAAGTTGCCTGAAATCTGAAGCTTTTTGCAGGTTAAATACTGCCAGTACAATAACCTCAGTGGCGATTTATATCCCTCCAGCTGTGAAAACGTCCCCTGAGGAATAAAAAGTCAGACAGCAGGTGCAACACGCTGCCTAACTTTAGGAAGGTCATGGAAACAGCTTGGATATGGTTTGAAAATATGTTCGCAGGCTAATCTTTAAAGATGATGCATTTCCTATCCATTAGCAATTTTTTTACAAATATATTATGCTGTCTAAATTTCACAAATGCAGCTTTCTCTCCTGTGTTGACAGGAGAAACAGAAAGTTCTAGCATATCGAAGGGTCATGAGCCTTCAACTGCTACTTGTAAGTGAGTTATATGTTAAAAGATAAAAGGAGATTTGATTTGATTGCATAAAAATCTGCTTAAAGTGCAGGATGAGTCCAGAACAATTTGGAACACATATTTGTAAAGCTTCTTTGGACAGTTAGATCCAGTAGCATGGTTTAAAATCAAAGTCACAAATCTCTAATTGTGATATCACAGTGTCTCTTGTGCATGGTGATTCCTGTACAGGATAAAACTGCAGGGAAAAGTATCTGACAGATGTGTGCAGACCCCAACATACTGGACACGGCTCTGAGCACACGGCTGATATCTGTCCTGCCCAACTGACTGTTGGGTTTCGAACCTCCGCATCATCGCGGGTCATTACGTGATCTGCTGAGGAAAAATGGCTCGGCTTGTCCCGGGGTGATGCAATTGGATCAGCAATTTCTGCCCACAATTGTCCCACAACACTGTGACTAAGTTAATTTCCTGTGGGAAAAACACTCAAATGAAAAATAAGCAATAAATAATAATAAAAAATGAAAGCATACCCATCAGATTGATGAGCCAGCACTCTTTATTTTTGTTACAGTAAGTGTTATCACAGTAAAAAATAATCTAGAAATGTCTCAAATTAGCTGTTTCAGTTGTTTGATGGAATGGATACATTTTTTGTTTGTTAAAACTACTTGAAACATTACAGGGAAAATGTGGCAGGACACAAGCATCACACGGTTTCTGTTTCTGCTCTTTCAAGTGTCATCAGATAATGTGTCTACTGTGTTCTCAACCATCTCTAGCAGCACAATATTTGGTTCTTCTGAAGTTTTAAAGCCAAAACAAAAGATGCTAAACCTGCCTGCTGTGCTGGGAAAACTCTTAAAGAACTCATCTCCTGATGGAAAAAACGCTTCATATCCTGGAAAGAAAAAATGGCTCCCCAAAGAGCAAAAGTGGAGATTGATAACGAGATTTGAAACAGAGATGGAGAAATGATCTGAAACTCAAGAAATCCCCTGGTCTCCTCAAGATCTGAACATTATTCCTGCTCACACCTCGCTCTAATAAAATAATACCTCTCTTTTTATTCATGAAGACAGGCTGGCTGACCCAGATATTTTTCTGGATGTCTGTGCCTTAAGGGGATGGTCATGGTCGGGCTAACACAGAACCAAATCACTGTCCGGGATGCAAAAGGCACGACCATTCTGAAAAATTGCCGTCAAAAACATAACAAACAGTGAAATTTAGCAAGACCTCAGCGAGACTTTACCCCCAGACACTGAAACAAATTATCTTCAGGAAACTGAATTAAAGAGAGCGATTACAGTATCAGTGTAATAAAAACGATCGCTCCGTGTGGTGCATGTGCAGATGTTAACAGCACTAGATGGGAAAAATAAAGGGCTGCAATCTGTAACTTTTCCCACCGTCTGTTTGAAATATAATACTGCAGGTTATTTTACATACTTTATTATTAACATATGTTTTACATACTTTATTATTAACAT